>JAMKQA010079016.1:0-16064 GCA_024699735.1 Posidonia australis
TTTTTATAGTGGTCTCTAGGGAGGTTACAAAGGGGTCTTGCAAACGAAAAGCCTCGAATATTCGTTGGCACATTCGTTTGCAAGGGTAACAGCCCGGAAGATGGAAGGTCAGCAGCCAGAGCTGGGCGCCTGCTTGGTGAGTCAGTAATGTGCGCCACCTTGGTGCGCCCACCCAGCTCACAAGTGTCTGATTGGGGCTCTGGCTAATGGGTTTGGGGCTTGGTTGAAGGGCTGATCACATCCAAAGCAACATAAGGATACTCATTCCTGGGTCACCTCAAAATCGGGGTGTCTACAGATACCAATTCTAGAGGAATGCTCATAAGAGAATCTAACAATATTAAAGTTTCCCCCAATTACCTAATTTTCGTTAACATTTCTGCTTAGATTTTCCAATTCAGATAAAAAAGCAGATTTTAATCTAAGTTCACAAGGTGCGTAAACCCCAATGAGTCACCATACTGAACTGTTAGCATGTGATTTGAATTTAATAGATAAGCTATAAGTAGCCTGGATAGTGTCCACATACTCAAATAAATTTTCATTCCATCCTATAAGGATACCTCCAGAGGCCTCTAGTGAGCAAGACCATTGGGTAATTCTACCTCCACCCAAGGACCTAAGAATTGTAGGGGTGAAGTTTTCTTTTTTTGTCTCACTAATAATAATAATGTCACATTTGTTTAAATGTTTATCCTAATTAGATTTTTTGTTGCCCTTTCCATTATGTCCCAATCCCCTTATGTTCCACGCAACAAAAATCATCAAGGTGTAGGAGATAAACGTAGAAAAGAAAAATTCACCATAAAAAAGCTATTTCCTCCTAGGTTAATAGGTGATAGCCCCTGATTTGCTCTAACCTTATAAAATTTCTTAGCTTCTATGACCATGCTAGTGAAACCCTGCATGACTCTCCAAGGTGCATGGAAACACACGAGGAGTCCTGATATGGTCACAGCGAAGATGGTGAATCCGAAGAAGGTGAATGGGCTCGGAAACACTAAAGAAATGTAAGAAAAAGATAGGGAAAAGGAGTCGCCACCTAGTCTTTTAATGGAAAGACGGGGAAAACCAAACACAAAAGAAAAACCTAAAGAAAACATTGTGAAGAAAACACATGTATGCTCCATGCCTAATGGATGTAGTGCACAAATCAATGTGGGCCAGAGAAAGGATAAGGATTCTTGTTACACATGGAGAAGGTGTTGGGCACCCCCATACGCTCGAAGAGTTCGATTTTTCTAGGTTTCCTGCTTGCTAATGATCAAGTGTGTATATGCTTGTCTATCCAAATGCACATGCCTAAGATGATTGTGAAAATATGTCAAATCAAAGAAATGAAGAAAAAGAAAAGAAATAATATGGAAAATAATCTGAGGGACAATGTAGGCATTGACAATGCCACTTTACTGTACGCCCTTGGGCGATGAGGAAAATCGTGAAAATTAGAAATATTCAGAAAGCATCTCACAAAACAGTGGAAACTTAAGAAATCCAAGAAAATCAAATGAGAGAAAATAATCCTCATTCGGGTCAATGTCGACATTGTCAAGCCTATTAATGTACGCCCTTGGGCGATGAAAATCCAAATCAAATCAAAATCGTGAAAATCAGAAGAAATCCGGGAAATAATGTGAAAACTAAGTTTAAAATAAGTTTGAAATGCATGCATGATGCAAGAGAGTAAGCATGAGAAAATATGCATGAAAAAGGGGAACAAAATGTAAAAAATGCAAGCATGGGTGAAACATGCAAATTTCCAGTTGCTTCTACCGAACGAGTCCTAAGGACGACTTCCCGCTACCTCACATTGATATCCTTATAGACAATATAGCCAACCATAAAATGCTATCATTTATGGATGGATTCTTAGGCTATAATCAGATCAGGATGGCAGAAGAAGATATGGAGAAGACATCATTCATCACCCCGTGGATAGTCTTCTGCTATAAGGTGATGCCATTTGGGCTCAAGAATGCAGGGGTTACATATCAGAGAGCTATGACAGTGCTATTCCACGACCTCATGCACCAAGAGGTCGAAGTTTATGTTGATGATATGACAGCTAAGTCCAAAGAGCCCAAGGATCATCTAGCCTGCCTAAGGAAGCTATTCGATCGTCTGCGCAAGTACAAGCTCCGCCTTAACTCCAGTAAATGTGCCTTCGGGGTTTCATCTATCAAACTTCTTGGCCACATCATCAGCTAGAGGGGAATTGAGGTCGGTCTAGCTAAGGCCCAGGCCATAATTGACATGCCTCCCCTACTATGGAGAAGGAAGTCAGAGGACTGCTGGGTCGCCTGCAATATATTAGCCGGTTCATAGCATAGCTCACACTAATCTGCGAGCCGATCTTCAAGCTCTTGGGGAAGAATGCACAGATCTGATGAAACGAGGAATGTCAGGCAGCCTTTGACAAGATCAAGCGGTTGTTAGCTAGACATCCAATTTTGGTCCCACCAGAGCTAGGGAAGTCCCTACTCTATCTATCCGTAACCCAACATTCCATGGAAGCAGTATTGGGCCAGCATGATGAATTTGGTCGTAAGGAGAGGGAAATATATTATCTGAGTAAGAAGTTTAATGATTGTGAGGCCTGGTACACTACCATAGAGAAGGTCTTCTTGTCTCTCGTCTGGGCAGCTCAACGCCTAAGGCATTATATGATGGCATACCCAGTCCTGCTCCTTTATCGCCATGACCCTATGAAGTATTTGCTCCAAAAGCCGGTGCTCGTGGGACAGTGTGTCAAGTGGCAGGTATTGTTGTCCCAATATGACATCACCTTCGTCACACAAAAATCCATAAAGGGACAAGCAGTGGCAGACCATCTAGCCTAGCTACCTATACTAGAATATCAACCCTTGTGGACTCAATTTTCGGACGAGGATGTGCAGTTCACCAAGGATAATGATGATGAATCGGAGATGGCCATGGAGAATGGTCAATGGCACTTATACTTCGATGGCATAGTGAACAAAAGAGGAAGGGGCATTGGTGCTGTACTGGTAACCCCCCAAGGCCAGATGACTCCTTACGTGAGGAAATTAAATTTCAAATGCACAAATAACCAAGCTAAATATGAGGCGTGCATATTGGGACTTTAGATGGCCTCGGAAGATGGTGTTCGCAAGTTACTTATGTGGGCGATGCCATGCTGGTTATTGCACATGTCAACGGTGACTGGAAGACTAAGGATCAAAAGCTCATCCAATACTATGCCCATCTTATGATGCTCATGGCAGAATTCCAGGAGGTTCATTTTTCTATTATGAATAGGGCCAAGAATGCCTACGCAGATGCCTTCGCAACCTTAGCGTCTTGGCTCTTGATACCAGAAGACCGTGTAGTGGATGTGTCAGTTACATGCATGGATCAATCAGCACACTGCATGAGCATAGAGGAAGCAGACCCACAGGAAGAGCTCTCGTGGTACAATGACATTAAGGTTCTTTTGGAAACCGGGAACCTCCCTCCTCAAGTGTTAGCAACAGAAGCAAGGACATTGAAGTGCTTAGCATCTTGCTATGTACTCGGGGCTGGCCATTTGTACAGGAGATCCTATAACCAAATGCTCTTGAGATGCTTGGATAAGAAGGAGACCGATGCCGTCATGTTACAAGTCCATGCTGGGAAATGCGGGCCACACATGAATGGAGTTCTGTTAGCCAAGAAGATCATGTTGCAAGGCTATTATTGGTTGACCATGGAGGCAGATTACTGTCAGTTTGTGTGAAGGTGTCACGCTTGTCCTATCCATGGGAATCTAATCCATGCTCCACCGCAACAACTTCACAGCATGTCGTCACCATGGCATTTCTCCACTTAAGGAATTGACGTTATCGGTGTCGTTCATCCAGCAGCATCTAACTGGCATCGTTTCATTTTGGTGGCCATCGATTACTTCACAAAGTGGGTCGAAGCGGTGTCATACAAGACTGCCACTGCTGCAGTAACAGAGAAGTTCTTGAAGAACAATATCATATCTCGATATAGGGTCCCACACGTAATAATATCAGATAATGGGAAGAACTTTATAGCCAAAAGAGTTGAAGATTATTTACATAATTTCCACATTAAGCATACCGTTCTTCACCTTACCGCCCCCAGATGAATGGAGTGGTCAAGTCAGCCAACAAGAACGTTTCCAAGATACTAAAGAAGATGGCAAAGACTCACAGGGATTGGCATGAAAAGCTTCCCTATGCATTGTGGGCATATCAAACTTCTATTCGGACATCTATAGGCGCCACTCCATTTTCTTTAGTTTATGGCATGGAGGTCGTGCTACCAGTCGTGGTAGAAATCCCTTCTTTGAAGATCTTAAAAGAAGCAGAACTAGAAGAGGCCGAATGGTTGGGCGATCGCTTCGTGTAATTGAATTTGATCGATGAACATCGACTGTAGGCCCTGCTCCATGCTAAGTGTTATCGAAGGAGGATGGCAAGATCCTACCAGAAAAAGGTTTGTCCTAGGAGCTTTGCACCCGGAGAGTTGGTCTTACGGGCCATCCATCTCCCTGACGCTCGCGACATATTCAGACCCAATTGGCGCGGCCCTTATATCATCAAACAGGTATTCTCTGGTGGAGCGTTAATCCTCGAAAACATGGACCACATTGAGCAGTCAGAGCCGGTCAATTCGTGTTACCTAAAGAAATACTACTAATGATGAGGAGCCATATCCTTGCCTTGCAAAGCTGTCGAGCTGCATTTGTACATGCTTTATTCTTTCTATTCACACATTTTTGCTTCATCTCATACTCATGTTTTTTTTCCTTTTTTGCACTTGCCACGCACGCATTGCATCAAAAAGCACATGAAAAAGAAAAAAAAACATGCATTCATGCAAAAATGCATCAGCATACAACCCGATGATGAAAATCAGAATAGCTAGCCTATTTGAGAAGGGGCTACAACTCTTCAGTTGATACTGTAGACACCCCCATATGCTTGCAATTGGACAAAATCCTAACAAGACTCTAAAAAATCCTAAAAACCCTAGAAAAACCCTTAAAAATCAAACAAAACCATAAAACCCTAAATAAACCATAAAAACCCAAAAAAAAAAAAATAAAAAAAAAAAATCCTAAAACCCCCTAAAAAACCAAACAAAACCACAGAACTTTAATCAAAACCCTAAACCCTAGGTTAAACTCTAATCCAAACCCTAAACCCTAAGTTAAGACCTAAACCAAATTCAAAACCCTAATCCAAACCCTAAAACCTAGGTCAAACCCTAAGTCAAACCCTAAACTATAAGTCAAACCTCAAACCCTAATGTCAAACCCCTACAACCTAACTATCTTAACTACTCTAATAAACTCATGTAACAAACTAAACTTTCTAACTAACTCCCACTCCAACATAACAACCTCTAACCACCTATGACAACCTCCAACTACTTAAACAAACTCTAACAACTTCCCACTTAATCTAACAAACTCTAACAACTTCCCACTTAATCCAACAGCCTCTAACTAATCACAACAACCCATAACCACTATGGCAAGCTTATAAATAACCCCCAATTGCAAGTGAGAAGGGGTTGTTGGAAAATTTGAGAGGAGAGACCTTCAAGCTTTTCCCTCCCAACCAGAGCAACTAGAGTAATCCAGGAGGAAGGAGGAAGCTCGTGGAGGAGAAAAATCTGAGTTTCCAGCCCTCTCCTGCGAGCTCCGACGGCCAACTCCATTGCCAGACTAGGTATGCCCTCCACTGACCTCAATTTACTTCAAAAATGGTTTCCTAGGTCTCCTTTTACCTTCCCTAGTTGATTCCAACAGAGCTAGAGGCTTTCCTTGGCTGGAATCGTAGTTTCTGGCCTCACCGGAGTCGTTCTTCGGCGACAGAGGTGGGGGCACAAATCCAGTGGTCGATTCGTGCCCCAGGGTGCTCGATCCTTCTTCCCTGAGGTCCCTCTTGCTTCTTCGATCCCTGGTGCACCATTTCGCTGCCTCCCTGAGCCTCCAGTAGAAGATCGCCGGAGTCGTGTGTCGTTGCTGTCGCTGGAGAAGACGACTGGTAACGACGATGGACCGCACACTTGTAGCCCCTTCTCCGAGCCTCCAAGAACGTTCCCCGACGTGCCACCAAGCTTCTTGAGCCTCCAATAACGCGAATCAGGCCTCGAATCACCCCTGCAACCACCGTTGCCGGAACGCCTTCAAAGCTTGATCGGGGAACCAGCTCAAGCCACCATTCTTACTGATGAAGGGGGGAAACTCATCCTCATCGTTCTCCCATGCCTCTAAAACCCCTGGACCACTGCTCCGTCGCCCCAGAGCCTCCTTCTTCTCCAGCGCTGTCACCAAAGCTACCACGACGGTGAGGGAGAAAGGCAGCCTCTTTCGACCGTCGAGCCTTAGATCCAGACCGTTGGATCTTCTCCCCTCTTTCTCCTCTTGCTCCTAGTGGAGCCTGATGCTCGATCGGGCATTGGGATGCCTCGAAAGGGCATCCCCAGCGGTCGTCGACGGCGGAGTTCCGTCATCGGCGGCCGTCGATTCCTTTTCCTTTAAAAAAAAAAAAATCAAAAAATAAGTTTTCTTTGAATAAACTTTTGTTCTTTTCTTTTCTTTACATTTAGGTCCTTATTTTCTTACAAATAGGTCCTTTTTCTTACTTTTAGGTCCCTGCATATATTTTTAAATCATTTAAATAATATTTGTCTTGAAGTATTGCAGAGGAACCCCTGAGCTTTCTTAATAATGTTTTCCAGGCTTAAAAGATAGACAAAAACCTCCCGATTTACTTTTCTTACATTTTAAATCACCATTTTGCATAAAAAACCCTAAGCTTTATTGAAATAGTTCTGAATGCATATTTCTCTGTTTAAATTGCAAATTAAACCTTGGGAATTTAAATATTTGCTCAAATGTGACCTGAATTGCATTTTAGCCCCTGAATTTTATTGATTTCTCACTGAATGTATGTTTTCTAGGGTAAATTTGCATGCCAGTCCCTAAAAATTTCTATTTTAAACCATGGACTCTTTTTCTTGCATATTTAACCGAGAATTTCTGTAGAATTGCATTAAATACATGTTTTAATGGTAGAATTGCATTTTGACACCTAGAAATCTTTAATTTGGCAAAAAATGCACAGATTTGCACATTTGACCCTAGATTTCTTTAGAATTACATGAAATGTGTTTTTCTATGTATTTTTGATGATTTAGCTTCATAGTTTCAGTTTTCATTCAGAATTTGGGATTTTTGCACAAAAGCCCCTGGAATTTACATTTTTACACTCTTACATGCATTTTGCACATTTCGTTGCACTTTTTCATGCATATTTTCTTATGCCTTCTTCCTTTCATTGTGTATGCATTTCTAACTCATTTCACACTTGGTTTTCCTATCGTTTCCTGGATTTCTTTCGACTGTTGTGATTTTGACTTGATTTGGCTTTCCATCGCCCCGAGGGTGTATATTAACAGACTTAACAATGCTGACATTGTTCCGAATGAGGATTATTTTTCCCAATTTGATTTTCTCGGGTTTATTCAAATTTCTGTGGATTTACGAGACGCTTTCAAAGAGTTTCTCGATCTTCACGATTTTCCTCATCGCCCACGAGCATACAATAAAGCGAGCATTCTCAGTGCCTACATTTGTCCCTCAGATTATCTTTTTTCCTTTTATTCATTGCTTCTCTTTGATTTGGCATGTTTTCGTAGTCATTTTAAGCATATGCATTCAGAATAGGCAAGCATACACACAATAGACCATTAGCAAGCAGGAAACCTAGAAAGACCGAGTTCCTCGGGCGCATAGGGGTGCCTAACCCCTTCCCCATGCGTAACAAGAATCCTTACCCTTTCTCTGGCCTGCATTGATTTGTACACTACATCCATTAGGCACGGAGTATACATGTTTTCTTCATCTTGTTTTCTTCTTGGTTTTCTTTCGTGTTTGGTTTTCCTCATCTTTCCATTAAAAGACTAGGTGGCGACTCCTTTTCTTATCTTTTCTTGGTGTTTCCGAGCCTAGTCTTCTTCTCCGGATTCACCATCTTCGTCGTGACCGTATCGGGACTCCTCGTGTGCTTCCACGCACCGTAAGGAGAGTCGTACAGGGTTCCATCGGCTTGGTCACTGGAACAGGCGACTCCGTTGGGGAAAACCAGATTCTTGCTTTCGTTTGGTTTTCTTACTTGTCTTTGGTCTATATACTTTGTGCTTGTTTGCTTGTTTTGTTTACTTATACATATTTGACTGAACATGTCTTTTTGTGCCTTTTTACACTACTACTATGCCACCGCACATGCACATGACCTGATTCATGTTTTTTTGTCGATACTTGCTTTTATTCACCCACTTGTGAGTACTACAATAGCACATGCCATGTTCATGCCTTTTGCTTGTTGATTGACTTTTTAGATGCCATGATTGTGTGTTTTCTTCCCTTTTGCTATGATTAGGAGAGTAGAGACATGTTTGCTTCCCTATCTGGTTAAAATAAAACACACAAACTTAGACAAACAAATAATAAGGCATAACTAGAGACAAATGCATACAATTCCCTATGGTTTAATAAAACGCAAGTAAAAGACACAAAAGCATATCACATGATTGATCATATAGGGCATGCATCTTCTCCTCTGAGTCCACCCATAGTTTGCGAAGGATAATCATAACAGCCTGTTCTATAGCTTTGGTGTAGGGCATGTTGCTAGTTTGTCCCCCCTTGTTTGGGGTCATGTCGGTGCTAGTAGAGGATACAACTCCATGCTACTACTGGAGACGAGGCCACTAACGCACCACCCGTTCAATGCCTATGCTTCGATCAAGATTTAGAATGGGAACATTACTTTTTTGACCTGAGTCAAAACCCAAACCCGTGAGTGCGTCCCATATGGTCTACCTCATGTGGGACATGCATGGTGAGAGAGAGCATGTTAGTAGCATTCATGTGCATGTGTGCCATTCATGCCACCCTAACAAACGATTGCATAGCTAACTTATTTCTTTTATTGTTTTGTCTTCACTTCTTCACTAACACATTAGGTTTTTCCTTTGTTAGGTATAGAGTTCTATGTGTGAGTTCCTAGGTCTAAGCTTGGGAGTTCCTTTCTGTGACCTTAGTCTTGAGGCACTGTTCTCGACTGTCTTTCCTCGAGCTATTTGTCACTTTCGACAATAGCTCCTCGTAGGCGTCATCCTCTAGTTTGCAATCGCAGCCCCATCCTTAGCCATTTGCGGTCTGTTATGGCCCAGTGAGCTTCTGAGACCTTTGCACTGGTTGCACCAGAGGGGATTCCTGTTTCTGCCCCTCCTCCTTCTTTTACTTTGACATCAGTCACTCCATCTGCACTCCATGACAGCCACTTTTAGGCGCCTAGAATTCCCTGTCCTCTGGTTTCGGGACACTAGCAGACCCTTATTGGTCTGGAGCCTATGGTCGAGGCAGTTACCATGACTACCACTAGGGCATCTGATTTGATGATGTCCTGTCCTTCAGTTGACCCTACTCCGCTTGACACACAACTGCCTGCGATTGCTTCTTTAGTTGGAATTCAACCCGCAACATCCTTGAACTTCCAACCCCCTATGACATCCCTGCCACTTGCTCTTCTAGCCCTCGGTACTACTACCGATGGTTCCTCTACTGTGCAGTCTTAGCAGCTTCTGGCCCTTGCACAGAGGTTGCAAAGCATGGTCCAGTTCCTAAGGACCCCGCTCTGCTTGCTCATGCATTCCATGTTGCACCGGTCACACCACCACTGCAGTCGTTGTCGTAGCTTCTCGCTGTCCTGATGATAGGCGCAACTACTCTGCCAATAGTATCATTACCACAGCATGCACAACATATTCCTTTTGGGCTGACATGAATACAATGGCTTGTGAACCCGACCATACCGGTTCAATAGCTGTTATTCCCACACACAACAGCACGCCCAACACAGCATAACATTTCTATACCCTTGCATTAGATACAGGCTTCAGCATGCACACCACCACAAATAACGCACATGCATGGGTACGTTGGTCATCACGCCATGGCACCTGGTGGTGAGATGATAGATCTGGAGGAGCACATGGGTGCTATAGATACGGCGTACGCGAGACTCGCCCCAGCTGCACATTCAATGTCAGCAGCAACCTCGAATGCACTTTTCGCTAGGATGAATGATCTAGAGAAAGCACTACGACAAGTGCAGGGCAGGGACCGCCAATCTTATTCCTTCCGGGACCTCTACTATTTCCCAGACGCCATACTCCCTCCAAACTTCCATATCCCGGAATTTGAGAAATAAATGAGAAAGGCTGCCCAATATCACACCTTAGGGCATAATGCGGCATTGTCACTCAGTTATAGGCTGACGAGAGACTTCTCATTCGCCTTTTTTAGAAAATCCTCACAGGTCCAGCTTTGAAATGATTCACATCTCTGGATATGGCCACTATAAAGACCTGGAATGATTTGAGCCAAGCTTTTCTAGAGCAGTATTCTTTCAATCTAGACATGGTCCCAAAGCACGAGGACCTAGTCGCCATGAAGCAGAAGCCCCACGAGTCATTCGGGGAGTACATCGGGTGCTTGCGAGCCCTCGCTTCACAAGTTCGCGATAGACCTTCCGACGAAGAGCCTATCGAAATAATAATTCGAGGAGCGCAATCAGCCACTGGGGCTCTTCTAAGCATCCAACCTATTTCCAACTTTGCATCCCTGATCAAAGCTGGCACTGTGTCGAGAGCTCACTAAATAGCGGAAGCTTTCCTGCATTAGCAGCATTCGCAAAGCAGACCGTGGGTTCAAGCGGAACTAGCAACAACAATGGTGGCAACAATGGATCCAACACTGGATACACCTGGAAGAAAGACTCTACCAAGAATGTTGTAGCATATGTTGGGGTTCCCGTTATGCCAGCTAGTGTGGTGAGCTCGCCAGCTCAGAATCAGGTTGTCTACTCTCTTGAATCTAGAGCACCACGCACACCACAAATCACTACTACCACCGAGCCAGTCTACCAGCCCGCACTGGCAAGGCAGGGACGCTACACGGGATCAAGACGGCTCCCACGACCCGAGAGAGATTACACTCCTCTAGTAGAGCCACTGAGTGTCATATTTCCTAAGGTAGCGTCACTACAGAGGCTTTTGGAAATCCGCCCACCATCGGATCCACTTCTGTTGTGGTTTAAAGTGGATTTATTCTGCAGTTTCCATAGAACCGTGGGGCACTCTACGGATAACTGCTATACACTCCAGAATGCAATTCAGAGCTTGATTGACTGGAAGGTCATCAGTATTAGCACACATGAGGCAGAGACCGCACCCACTGCATAGACACCTCATTCCTCTTCATCCACATATAGCAACATAGTCAACCGGCCTTTGCCGGAGCATGCACCGGGAACTTTGGGAGTCCATTTCCTTTCTTCTGATGAGGGTGCATCTTTTGATCCTTCCCTCCTCATCCATGATGTCTCAAATCTATTCTCTTATCAGCTGAGACAATCCTTCATTGAAGCTTCCAATTCTGCAATCAATATGATCCAACTAACTGCCCAACCGAGGTGCATGGCTGCAAGACCTACTATGCAATCCACCCCTTCAAAAATCTGTTTGTTAGCCAAACCAAGGCATGACCTGACCCACCAAGCGCCAATACCTACTCCACCAGTTTTAGTCCTAGTGGAATTAAGGGCCCGTGCTCCTGTGGTCATCAACTTGACACAGAATACTCATTGCATGCCTTATAGCTATACCACAAAAATGTGTGCTGAGGTAACGCGGCTAGGATGGGTATACAAGGCTTTGGTTCCGGCAAATAAAACCAACCAACTCACAACTTCATCTTCTCAACCAAAGAACCAGATCCCCAATCCAATCCTTGAAGAGACAGTCACAATAGCTAACCCCACCACTGCCAATATTTACCTGCCTGTGGCTGACATCATTGCCCAGTTAAAGAAGGTCAAAGAAGACATCTCCATCTGGGACCTAATCCATACTTTGGCTGAACACCGAGAGGCATTTCTCCGAGTTTTCCAAGCCGTTCATGTTTCCCCAACCATACAACCATCAGCCTTGGAAAGCATGGTAGGGATGATAGCCGCGCCACAGGTCATTTCATTTTCTAGCTCAGAGCTTCCTCCAGTAGGGACTAATCATAATCAGCCTCTATTCATCACGGTGCAATACCAAAATTTCTGCATTCCTCTTACTTTGATAGATAATGGCACCGGGTTAAATGTCTGCCCTTTGTGAATTGCAAACTAGGTCGGCTTTAAATCCGAAGACATTACGCTAGCAGTGAAAGGAATGATGGCATTCGATAACACGCACCATCATGCTCTAGGAATTCTGGTCATTCCCTTAATCATTGGTCCTGCTCGTTTTGAGGTCAAGTTCTATGTTGTCGACCTCGAGCCGTCTTTCAATCTTCTGCTTGGGTGCCCTTGGCTCCACAAGCATCAGGTTATTCGCTCAACCATTCACCGAATGATTAAGTTCCGCTGGAACAACGACATTATCGTTGTGATGGCAGAAAACCTTGAAAAGGAGAAGGTTGAGGCAGTCTCTTCAGTGTCGCTCCATACTGTCCGTTTTGACCCTAAGCCTTCTGATGTGCTCTACCATATTGACCATTTTGAATCGGTCAATTTCATTCCTATTCTTGAGTGTGCCAGTCATTTGGCCGCTTTAAGCAACCCTTTTTTAATGGTCGAGAATCTGTGTCAAAGGTAGGGGTATGAGAAAGGAGCACCTCTTGGGCAGAATGGCCAAGGAATCGCCAAACCAATTGCCGTAGAGAAAAGGAGAGAGTTTGAAGGATTGGGATACGAGTGGAAACCACAAGACGGATACTCGAAGCGTCGTATGTTCCAAAAGCTCGTTATTCCACGAGATTTAACTAACTTTGTTAGTGCAGGATTGCTGGATCCCAATCCAAGTTTTGTGCTTGCAGAGCCTGAGCAGGAAAAACCAATCAATGGGTCAGAATGGATATGTGTGGAAGATTATTACTCAAAGGAGGAATTTGTGGACTCTAGAGTAGATTAGACAACGTTCATGTCACCGGGGATAGCTATGTCGGCATTGCCACTTTCAGAGTCAGCTGATGGGATTTCCACAAATCTAGTTGCAGTCTTGGATTCAACAAGGGCAGATTCAACAATAGTAGCATCAGAATATCAGTCAGTTCTAAAGGGGTTGCAGTCAAGACAACCGGAATCATCTCCTGAGGTGTTAGAAACTACCAGTGCCTGTTATGTGGATTTTGCTTTCGATGAAGATGAGGGGGATGCTGTGGTAGCACAGGTTGACGGCATGCTTAGTGATTTGGAATTTCTGTTTTAGGAGCAGTTGGTGGTGCTGGCCGAGGACGCGCAAAGTGAGCTTAGGTGCAAGAAAGGGAAGGCAATAATGACAGAATACACTGCGGAGCAGACAATTGCACAGGGTCAGTCTGCTATCCTGACCTTGGAGGAGAACTGAGCACTAAGCGCTAGACCAGAGGAGTTTATCTCCTATCAGCCGAGAGGCTGGTCTAGGTGGTTTTATCAGTCTTGGCCCCACTTGAGTAGTGGGGTCCAAAAAAAAAGAAAAGATCCTGAGTTAGGCTCAGGAGAGAATGCGGGCGGCAGCACTCACATCAGTCAGTCAGAGGACAGTTGCCCACCTGTTACATATGCTGTACAAGAAAATCATGAGAATAAAATTTTTTTGTCTACGTAATAAGGCTGTGAAAGAAGTAGAACAGCTAGATACATCTACAAGTTCAGAAATAGTAATGTCTGAGATCATTAGAGGTGCATACAAGAAAACCAAGGTTACAGTAACCATTATAAGGCATCGTTAAGGGCAGAATGCTGAGAAAGTGTGCACTTTTGAAGACACGAATCCATCATTCCAGCAAGGAGTCCTTCCTAAGCTTATTGCATGTGGAGAAGAGGATGATGTAGAAATAGAAGAGGAAAGTCACGATGCACCAGAATTCCAGCCTTATGATGGCGATCTAGGAGGCCCGAACCTTCATGTAGAAGAAGAAACTGAGAAGGTAAACATTGGCACTGATGAAGATGTCAAGGAAGTGCGAATAAGCGCTAGACTCACAGCACAGACTCGAACAAAACTTGTTGAACTCCTCCGAGAATATGTAGATATCTTCACCTGGAGTTACGATGACATGGTTGGGCTAGACATCGAGGTAGTGGTACACACATTACCGCTTAAACCTGACGTCAAGCCAGTTAAACAGAAATTGTGTAGATGGAGATCGCAGTGGCTATTGAAATTGAAAGAGGAAATAATGAAACAACACAAAAGTTAACTTTCTGAAGGTTCTCCTCTATCCAGAGTGGTTAGCAAATGTGGTTCCAGTACCCAAGAAAGATGGTCGGGTCCGAATGTGTATTGATTACAGGGACCTAAATAAAGTAAGCCAAAAGGATGATTTCCCACTCCCACACATTGATGTGTTAGTAGACAATACTGCAGGACACAAAATGTTGTCATTCATGGATGGATTCACAGGATACAATCAAATCCGAATGGCAGAAGAGGATATGGAGAAAACGTCCTTTATTACCCCATGGGGAGTGTTTTGCTACAGAGTAATGCCATTTGGGCTCAAGAATGCCGGAGCCACATATTAGAAGGCAATGATAGCCTTATTCCATGATCTCATGCACCAAGACATCAAGGTTTACGTGGATGATATGATTGCTAAGTCAAAGGAGGCTGAAGAACACATTGCTTGTTTGAGGAAGCTCTTTAACTGCTTGCGAAAATATAAGCTGCAGTTGAACCCCTACAGGTTTGTATTTGGTGTGTCATCAGGCAAGCTACAGGGATACATCATTAGCCAAAGGGGAATCAAGGTAGATCCGAACAAGGCTAAAGCCATAATCGAGATGCCTCCTCCTACAACAGGAAAAGAATTTTGAGGGTTGCTGGGGCGGTTGCAGTATATCAGTTGGTTCATTGCCCAGTTAACACCAATTTGTGAACCAATCTTCATGCTTTTAAGGAAGAATGCGTAGATCTGCTGGAATGAGAAGTGCCAGGAAGCATTTGCCAAAATCAAGAAACTCTTGGTAAGACCACCAGACTTAGTTCCTCCAACACCAGGGCATCCACTGTTGCTCTACTTGTCTGTAACACAACATTCAATGGGCACAGTCTTGGGTCAACATGATGAAACAGGTCACAAGGAGAGGGCCATTTATTATTTGAGTAAAAAGTTCAATGATTGCGAAGTTAAGTATATAGCAATCAAGAAAGTTTGCTTGTCCTTCGTCTAGGCCACACAACGCTTAAGGCACTATATGATGGCATATCCAATTCTATTACTGTGCCGACATGATTCAATGAAATATCTGTTTCAGAAACCTGCACTGGTGGGTAGATGTGTCAAGTGGCAAGTGCTCTTATCTTAGTTTGATATCACTTTTGTCATTTAAAAGTTGATGAAGGGATAGGCCATGGCAGATCACTTAGCAGACTTATCCTTGCCAGAGTATCAACCCCTGCAGACTCAATTCCCTGATGAGGATATACTGTTTGCCATGGAGGAGGAAGAGACAGTAGTCCCTCAAGATAAAGATCAGTGGCAGCTTTACTTTGATGGCGTAGTTAACAGGAGATGCATGGGCATTGGTGTAGTGCTGGAGACCTCGCCGGGATAGATGATCCCACTTGCTCGAATGTAAACCTTTGTATGCACCAATAATGTGGCAGAGTATGAGGCATGTATTCTTGGCTTACGGGCTGCATTAGAACACGGTGCACAGAAATTACATGTGCATGGTGATGCCATGTTAGTTATCTCACAAGTTAATGGCAACTAGAGAACCAAAGACCTGAAATTGGTTCCTGTGACCATGCCGATCCGAGGGAAGCAGGAAGGAGGATCACAGCCATGCCAGGATGGCGAAGGCGCAAGGAAAGGAAAAAATAAGAAAAGGGAGTCACCACCTAGTCTTTTAATGGAAAGATGAGGAAAACCAAAACACACAAAAGACAGAAAATAAATGCAAAGATGCATGTATGATCCGGGTCTAATGGATAATGCAATATGAATGCGGGCCAGAGAAAGGGTAAGGATTCTGGTT
>JAMKQA010079017.1:0-13809 GCA_024699735.1 Posidonia australis
CTAAATGCAACTAGAATGAGGAAAACCAGATCATTCTAGCCTCTGGATTATGGGCTGGAGCACAAGCTTTCCGAGTAGGATAAAGCGTGCAAAAAACACAGCCTACCAGAGTGCAAATGGAAGGATCAAATGGATCGGGAAAAATAGAGTAAAATCCATAAATCCATAAAGAAAAGAAATCAGGCATAATCATAGAATATCAGAGAATCATTAAACAGAAATCCTAGTAAAACATCTGAAGAAAACCATGAAAACGGCATGCAAAGTAGGTACGATGTAGATGTCATGATTTAAGTATGGAAGGCATGATGTGAGTGTATAAGATTAAGGGACATCACATAAATCATGCATTTAGAATGAAGCATGTTGATGGGTTTGTGTATGGATGATTACATGCAAAAGTGCCAAAAAAACATGGATATGTGCTAATGAAAGCATATGAGAGCATATAGAAGCATGATAACACATTATGCAAAGAGAACATGGAAAAGGACAATAGCATGCAAGCTTATGCTAGATAAAGAACAAAGATAACATGAATATTATATAGCATGAGAAGCAAATAAACATGTTTGAAACAAACTTTCATGAATCATAGAACAAAAACAACATATATGATGAGTTTTAAACATGTTCTATCACATTTTAAAATTTGCATTTAAAGGGAAAAGAGGGGTAGATTGCCTACCTCTTATGATGTCTCCTTCTTGAAATATAAGAAATGAGAATGATCCTTGTTGCTTTGGAAGGACCAAGGGTGCTTAGGATCTGTTTTTCAAAATTCAGCACTAGAGTTTTCTCCCCAAAGTGTTGTCCTTGGAATGGCTGCTATGGAGATCTATTTATAGGGATCCAAGGATAGGTTACACAAGAGAAACAAAGGGTCTTGCAAACGAAAAGCCTCGAATATTCATTGGCACATTTGTTTGCAAGGGTAACAGCTCGGAAGATGGAAGGTCAGTAGCCAGAACTGGGCGCCTGCTTGGTGAGCCAGTGATGTGCGCCTACTTAGTGCCTGCCTAGTTGGTGCGCCTGCTTGGTGCGCCAACCCTGCTCAGATATTTTGATTGTGGCTCTAGCTAATGGGTTTGGAGCTCGGTTCAAGGGCTGATCACATCCAAAGCAACATAAGGACACTCATTCTTGGGTCACCTCAAAATCAGGGTGTCTACACCCCTGTAATCATGTTTTCATTGCAATTAAGTCCTTAGGTTGTGGCATTGACCCCCTAGAGCTTTTTAAAATGAATTTCCCCTATGAGATTTGCATTTTGAATCCTGAAAGACTTCATAATCACACTGATCATCATAAAAGTCTAATTTTCATCACATTTAAGCCATGAAGTTTTGCATGTAAGCCCTTGGATTCATAGCATACAGTCATTGAGTATAGGAAATTTGCATCCAGACCCTTAGACTGATTTCAAATTCATCATTTAGGGTTTTAATTGTTTTCACATTCATTTTTGACATTTTTCACTTCTTTTATTCATAGTTTTGCACTTAAGTATAGTTTTCACTTAGAAATCATGTTTGCATTGTAAAATGATCCTCGATTTCATATTTTGGTCACATTTGCACTTTATACGTGAATTTTGCACATGAGACCCTGAATTCTCAAGAAATTACCAAGGTGCAATTTTCATACATCTTAGTGCTACATTTTCTTTTAATCCATCATCTACATATTATGATAAAATGCACTGAACACACTTTAATCAGCTTTCGCCTTTTTTGTGAATTTTGCACTTTGGTCCCTATACTTGTCCTTTGCCATGTTTACATCATTTTCTTGTTTTTAAAACCTTGTCCTTTTCATGTTTTCTTGTAAACAACATTTTTTCCTGACATTTTGCATATATTAGACCATGCATCATACACATGTACACAGTTATCACACTTGGCCTCGTGAAATTACCGAATTGCCCCTATGCTGTCAATTCATGCACATGCATGTTATTTGTGCACAAAGTCATGCATAATCTCTGTCTCAGTCATTCCTCAGCATCCTTTACACATTTAGGTACACTTTCATGCATTTTACATGGTTTTCATTACATTTGCATATCATTCCATCCTTTTCAAATAAGCCTGCCATCTATGTATTTTTCCGTGGATTTCATGCCAACCCATTTTTTGAATTCCTTCACTTAACATTTGATTTGATTCCCTTTATTCCAAATTTTCAGATTTTTCCAATTTGATTTGGATTTCATTGCTCAAGGGCATACATTAACTGACTTAAACGCCCACATTGGCCCAATTGCGGATTATTTTTCCTTTTTGATTTTTATGACATTTTTTCATGATTCCAATGATTTGGGTTGATCCCACTGTTGATCCTTTTGATATCAGTATGGTTTTCCAAAACATGCTTTCCAAAAACACTATCATTTTATATGATTTGCATCACATGTCACCATTTTCCTGTTTTGCACGGACTTCCTTACAATTTTTCATCTTGATTTCAACGTTGTTTTCTACAATTTTGATGATTTGGATCTATCGCATTTTTGATTCTCTTGATGTTGGTATGTTTTCTCGGGCCATTCCCTCCAAAAACATCATCATTTCATGTGATTTCTTTTGTCGTGTCATGTTTCGTTATTCTGTCATTTCATGTGGATTTCTTCGCAATTTTCACATGCATCTTGCACATCCTTCTAATCTTCACTTCGCATTCATATTAGCATGATTAGAGCACAATCTAGGCTTAGCAAGCATTCATTCAACCTCTAGCAAGCGAATCGAGCAAGAAAGATCGAATTTCTCGAGCTCATGGGAGTGCCTAATACCTTCCCCATGCATAACAGGAATCCTTACCCATCATCTGGTTTGTAGACAATTGACCTTCCAATTTGCATCTCATGCATTCATCTATTTTGTGGTTTGTTTGTAGTTTTCCTCATCTTTCCCTTAAAAGACTAGGTGACGAATCTGATTTTTTCATTTTATCCTATCATGTGCCTTTGCCATCCTAGCATGGTTGTGGCCTCCTCCCTTTAGTGCGACTCCGCGTCGGATTCCTAGGTGGGCATGATCACATCATGTTAATCGGTTTGAGCTGATTATTTTCATTCCTATCCTCGAGCGTACTAGCCACATGGTTGTTCACAACAATCCTTTTGTAATAGTTGAGAACTTCTGTCATTGATGGAGGTATCAAAAGGGAGCCCCTCTTGGGCGGTATAACCAAGGGATTGCCGAGCTCATCACCACAAAAGAAAGGAGGGATTTCAAAGGACTCTGATACGAATGTCAACCTCAAAATAGACTCCAACGCACACGTAAGTCGAATAAGTTTTTATTCCTCAAGATTTATCTTTGTTGGTGTAGGCATCTTGGACCCCATCTAGAGTCACGTCACTGCAGTAACAACACAGCAACAACATGAGGCAATTAATGGACAAGAGTTGGTTTGCATAGAAGATTATTACTTAGAAGAAGACCACTCGGATATAGAAAGCATGGAAAAGGAAGGTAGACAGGTTTAAAGGTCCCTAACCTTATCAGGGTTAGTAAGACTAGCATTGCCATCCACAAACTCAACAATAGATTACATTGCAGTTCCAACTACAGGGTTAATAGTGACAACTCCATTTGTAGTCCAACCAGTCTCTCAATCAGCCATCACAATAGCTTTTTGTCAGTTAATAGCCCTAATAGCACTACCCCAAGCTTCATTCGCGAATTCAGCTATTTCAGCACCATGGTCAACTTCACCAGAAATTTAGTCAATCATGTTAGCCATTCCCACAGTTTAGCTAGCATCACCACCAGTGTTAGTGGCTCCTCTGGCACATCCTTTGCCTGTCTCTATAAGTCCAATCATGTCATCATCCATACAACACCATCTGCAAATCCACCACCTATATCACCAAAAGGTGCAGTAGCGAGCATAATCATCCTGCCATCAGCTCAACCAGTATATTTCACAACCTCATCTATTCTCCCTCTAATCCAATGGGCAACCTCTCTAGGACCTGTTCCATAGTGTACAGTTAATGGCTCAAAGTGTCACCAGTGGCAAAGAAGCCACTAAGCACGAGATACAAGAAGCAGCCAACACTTATTATGTAGAGAATTTTGCCTCTAACATGGAGAAGAGAGATGCAATAGAGGCGTAGGTGTGTAATATGCTCAGTGATCTAGAAATTCTATTCCAAGAACAATTGTTAGCACTAGTAGAGGATGCACAAGAAGAGCTCAGACTCAAGAAAGGGAAAGTAGTAGTCACAGAGCCCAAGACAACCCAATCAACTTAGCCGGACTAGTCATTCATCAAGGTCCTTGAAGAACTAGAAGCAACACACGCTAAACCAGGGGAGTTAATCTCCCAGCAACCATGAGGTAGGTCTACGTGGTTTTACCAGCTCAAGCCTCATTTCAAGAGTGAAGGTCAAAACAAAAAGATCCTAAGTTAGGCTCAAGAGAGAACATAAATGGCACCAATCACATCAGTTAGCAACAGAATAGCCACCCAACTACAACACCCATTGTACATATACCAAAAAGGAAACTGAAGAAGTTGGAAACTCCTAGAAATACAATAAGGTTATAGGAGAAGTAGAGCAGTTTCATCCGCTAATAAGGGCAAGTACAGTCGAGCCAGAAGATGCCCGGTGCACTAACAAAAGCACCAGGGTAAGTGTGACCATTCAAAAGCATCAATAGGGGTAGGCATCCGAGCATATCTTCTCCTTCAAAATCCTAGATCCATGCTTTCAGTAAGAAATTCTAACTAAGCTTATTGCATATGAAGAAGATGATGACAAAAGCATAGATGAAAGAGACGATGCATCGCTAGAATTCCAACCGTACGATAATGATCTGGAAGATACAAATCTACATGTTGAAGAAGAGACAGATCTCATGAACATTGGCACACCAAATGATATCAAAGAAGTATGCATCAATGCCAAGCTCACGCCACAGGCCAAAGCAGAATTCATAGCCTTACTCCGGGAATATGTGGATGTCTTTGCTTAGAGCTACGACGACATGGTTGGACTAGACGTCGAGGTAATAGTGCACACATGGCCTCTTAAGCCAAATGCCAAGCTAGTAAAGTAGAAGCTCAAAAGATGGTGACCAAAGAGGAAATTATGAAGTAGCACAAAGTCAATTTTCTCATGGTCGTCCTCTATCTAGAATGGCTTACTAATGTTGTGCCTGTGCTGAAGGACTGATAGGTCAGCATGTGCATTGACTATAGAGATCTCAACAAGGCAAGCCCAAAGGAAGACTTCCCATTACCTCACATTGACGTCTTGGTCGACAATACCATAGGACAAAATGCTATCATTCATGGATGGCTTCTTAGGCTACAATCAGATCAAAATAGCAGACAAGAACATGGAGAAAACATCATTTATCACCCCTGGAGCGGGGGTCTTCTGCTACAAAGTAATGTCATTGGGGCTCACGAATGCAAGCACGATTTATCAAAGAGTGATGACGGCATGATTCCACAACCTCATGCACCAAGAGATTGAGGTATATATAGATGACATGATTGCCAAGTCCAAAGAGCCTGAAGATCATCTCACTTGCTTGAGAAAGCTATTTTATCATTTGTGGTGTTATCAAAGGTGAATGCCTGAGCATAGACTACAAGCTATGCGCCACGCTTAGTGTTACCAATGGCGAATGGCTAGAGCGTACCAGAAGAAAGTCTGACCCAGAAGCTTCATGCTAGGTGACTTAGTTTTGCTTGCCATCCATCCCTTAGATGCCTGTGGCAAGTTCAAGCCAAATTGGCATGAATCGTTAGTCATCAAGTAGATCTTCTTTGGAGGTGCCGCCATCTTGGAGGACATGGATCGTATCAAGCAGTCTAAACCAGTCAGCACATGCTAACTGAAGAAATACTACTAGTGACTAGAGATTGTGTCCTTACCTTGCAAAATTTTCTTCTTTTGCACTCAATAACTCATCAATCCACAACTACATACATGCATTGCTTCTACAATCACACAACTTTACAATCCTACATGCATTCCATTACTTTTTATCAAAGCATATATAGCTTAAAATCATATCATTGCCATCATCAACATTAATCATTGCCCAAGAACGAAAATCAGATTATGCTTGCCTGCTTGGTAGAATTTTGGTACCTCTACAATTGACGCTATCTAGGTGACCTAGTGAGTGAGGGAGCCACTATCAACTATGAGTTGGATGAAATGTCCAAACCACCCAAGGAACCTACACCTTTAATGGGAGAAAAAGGTTCTAGGGTGAGAATGAGAATGTGAGCCAAGAGGAAAATATACACCTATGCAAGGGCATAAAAGAATCTAGATGATAGAAGGTGTAGATAGAAGCCAATCCTAGAGAAAGAGTGGTGGGCAGAGTAGTGTTAACCTTATGACTCATCTTGGAGAGGAGTCGAAGTCGAAGTAAATGCCCAGGAAATCCACATTTTTGAATGGCCTAACCACCCCTTCTTGCAACAACAGCTCCCCAACATTAGACCAGGTACCTATTATCTCCAAGCTTGGGATAGAGTGAACTTGAATGCCTATGAGAGAGCAAAAGAAAATAGAAACAATAAAAAAGTAGGAGTAGGGTCCAATGAGGTTTGGCATGGAGTTTAGATCACAACACCACCTACTTTAGAGAGCCACTTATACCCTAAGAACCCAGATAGAGTCTACTGAGACCTGAAACTATTCCTTCCTTTTTTATAGGAGCTTGAGGGCACTATCAAAATCTCATGAATCATCTATCAAACATGCATCATTCACCCTTTGCACCATCTCATTGCCTCGCAAGGCTTAGCCTAATCTTTTAAGCCAGCTACTTTGTGAGTAAAGGGGTTAGGAGGATACTTTCGACCAGGGGCATGTCAGTTGCCTTTGTTGGTCTGAACTTCAGTTGTTTGACCAAGGGCATGTCAGTTGTCTTATGGATAGACACATAGGGCCAGTATTTCAACTAAGGTCATGCTAGTTGCCTTATTGGTCAAAGTTTCCCTCGTCTAACTAGGGGCATGTCAGCTACCTTCTAGATGGATGAAAGTGCATAGAGGATAGTTGACTAGATCCATTGACCTTGGGGATGACATCCCCACAACAAATCGTAATCAGGGCAGTATCAGTGTGTCTACCGTTGCAAGTGCTTGTTAGAAGAGAGAATTTTTGTAACACTTGTAAAATTCATTTTGTAATTATTTACATTTTAATGAATTTATTCCTGGACGGGTGTTACTGTTCTGAGGCCTGTTGTGTGGATTTGTTCTTTTGAGCATGAGCCTTTTGGGCTAGCTTCTATGGCGTGTCCCTGTGCGTGGTTGGCACTGTGCATTGTGGCACTGTGTGTGTGGGCCTAGGTGTGGGATCTGTGTGGGGCTCGCAATGTGGACCGGTTGCTTTGGCTGGTGGTTGGGTGGTGGCCGTTGAGATCGTGCGAGGTGCTGGTGGCTGAGTTACGTAGGTGTGCACGTTCTCAACTACTTCGTGTGTAGGGCTTTATAAGCAGCCCAGGCCGCGCACCTTTGTCGCATGATGTTCACCTTCTTCTTACTCTTTCTCCTCCTCGAGGGCACACTTCTCCTCCCCCACATCCCTTTCCCTTCCCTTCCCCCTCACTCCCCACCCTCCCTACTCCTTTCCCCACCCGTCACCCATGTCTTTCCTCCCTTGTTCCTTGTGCCAGCGAGAGAAAGAGAGGGAAGTGAGAGATGTGGAGGCACCATGAAGCTTGACGTTGGCGTGGCTAGAGTCCTAGAGGTCGGGGAAGCCTCGACAAGGGTCGTGGTCGCCAATGGAGGCCGGTGGCTGATCGGAGGGTGTGTAGGGTCGTCGACGATCGTTTTAGGTACATATCCCCAATTTAATGTGTAGACATCATGTAAAATGGGGATTTATTGTGCTATCTATGGGTATTTATGGTGGTTGGTGTGATTTGGGTTGTTTTGACCCTTATACTTTTGTGATTTTATATCTTGATGCATGGTGAATTGATTTTAGTTTTGTTTGTTGGGTTTTGGGGTAGACTCAAGGGTCTACATCTTATGCTTTATTCAAGATTTTTTGTGATTGTTTGGGGGGTCCAATCAAAGCACCCACCTCAGGCTTTTTTTTTGGGTGCCCTACTGCAGGTCATCTAAATTTTAATAGAAAACTGGGGTCATGGATTGATTGCGTGGGCCAAGTGTGCGTGTTTGGAAGTGGATTTGGCCCCTAGTCCAAGCTCTACTGGTGTTCAGATGAAAGTGCCAGGGGCACTGGCTAGACGCATGCTGCACATGCGCAGGTCTGCCAAGGCATTTTTAGGGGTTTTTCTCAGATTTTTGGAAAATGTATTTTAATGCAGCAGTTTTCTGAATTTGTTTGTATTTGTCCTTGTAAGATGAGATTGTAGGCCATCAGTGGTGGTCTCCTGGGACACCTAATGTGCCATTTTACTAAGGTTTTGAAAGAATTTCCAAAGATATAAAATGATTTTGGAAAGTAGATTTCAAAGATATAGTTGGCCTGTTTTGGAAAATGGTTTTCCTAGTTTTCTATGTGCAGACCTAGACAGTGTGGAACCGTATCATCGAGACTAGGAAATGTGACGACATTCTCGGGTGGTCGGGCGCAACTCCATAGTTGAGGTCGGGTGCCAAAATACCTAAAGTTGAGGGGCGTCGGGTCCTAGAGGTATGAGACTCCTTGACTGTCGTCTCTAGGCTAGGGTTGTGGTCCATGGGTTGAGGTGTCTTATGGCATAATGAGGAAGTATGATACTCCTACTGTCGTTGTGAGCACTGAGGCTTAGTTGTTGTCAAGTGAGGAGGTATGACACTCCCTCTAAAGCACCGTATGTAGAGGACGTCATGAGAAGGTGGACCCTGTGGTGGCCAGTGCAGGTGGGACACGTACCCAGTAGCTGGTAGCATCTTGAGGGATAGGACAACCTTCCTAGGGAGGGGTCAGCTTTTTGAGGGTTCTCTAGAGAGGGAGAATCATAGGATGGTGAACGCTCCTACACAGGGTGGTTGTCACCGTGACAATGCAGAACGTCGTGGTCGCTCTTCAGTGGACTACATGTAGCCACAGTTTGGTTGCTTAACGCTGGACTTCTCGACTCACTATATGTGGTTTTGGCCATTAAGGGCCTTTGCTTGTGGTTTTGGGCTAGTAAGGCCCCGATTATGGTTTTGGCCAGTGTGGGCCCGGTTTGTGAAGTTTTGAGGAAATGGCTTGCGACGTTATGAGGAAATGGTTTACGAAATGAATTTAAAGGAAAAACTAATTATAGTTTTGTTTTCTATGATTTCTCAGGGTGCATACTAGGTGACTCCTGTCACTCATGCGTTTTCCTTGTGGTTTTGGTTTGTAAGTGCAGATATGTGGTTGGTTTAGCATAGTGCATATAGATTGGAGTCTCCTAGCCACACACATAGGTTCCGAATAGTTCAACATCTTCTGTTTGGCTTTAATTTTCCCGTAGTTTAAATTGTTTTAAATTATCATAGAAAATTTAGGCAATTCTCTATTGCAACGAAGCCTCGTAGCCACAGCTTGTTGCCAAGCACCATGCAATTCTCTACTACCTTGTCAAAATACTCCAATCGTAGCATAAGGGACTGACCATCAGGACAGATGAGATGGTACCTGCACTCACTAGTTGATAGGCCATTCAGTTGGCTCAGAAGAAAGGCATAACTGTCACGCTACATGAACAAAGCAGGCCCTAGAAGCCTCAACAGACAACAAATCTTCCACACATCTTCTAGCATGGGAGTCAGCTCCACATGCCCAAAGCAGAATACATGGAATGTGAGCTTCCAGAATCAAGCAATAGCACACAGGAAATGTTTGATGACCTCCACATTGGCGATGCCCAGAAATTTCGTGGTGATTCCCTAGAGTCGGAGTTTCTCAGGATCGTTAGTTGTTAGCTTGTCGATCCACATGAAGAGAACATCGAAACAATGGACTAGTGTAACCATCATCAGAAATCCCTACAAGACAATGTCTTGTTACAATGGACACAGGCAAGGTGGTAGTCGTACTCACCATTTTAGCTCGAGAAGAAGCCTATGAAACAAACCATCTAGGCCATGTCCAAGGAGCACTAGCACAAAGAGGAACTTTGAGAATGAAAGTTAGATGAGAGAAAGGCCTAGTGTAGTGTCGTATGGACAGGACTAGTTATGGGAGAAAGGCCAGTCATGTAGAAGAGTTGTCTGCACAAGTGATGACAACGTTGACGAAAGTCTAGTGAACATAGCCAGCAAATATTGTTAGTGGTTATTGCTAGTGAAACTATGTAGCATGAATTGAAGGCATGAAAAAGTGCATTTTCAGTAACCAATGCACTGTCAACTTGACATTTTGGCGCAAATCCTTCCAAAAACATGTAGAAAAAGCCAATGAACATTCCAAGGATTCTGTGACCATGCCGGTGGAACCCTTCATGACTCTCCCAACTGGTGCATGTAAGCACACGAGGAGTCCCGATACGGTCACGGCGAAAATGGTGAATCTGGAGAAGAAGACTACACTCGGAAACACCAAGGAAAGATGGGAAAGGATAAGGAAAGAAGTCGCCACCTAGTCTTTTAATGGAAAGACGAGGAAAGCCAAACACACATGAAAATCATGAAAATGTAAAATCCGAGGGACAAATGTAGGCATTGAGAATGCCGCTTTACAGAACGCCCGTGCACTATGAGGAAAATCGAGAAAACTCTTGGAAAACATCACACAAATCAGTAGAAACTCGAAGAAATTAGAGAAAATCAAATTAGGAAAATAATCCTCATTCGAGACAATGTTGGCATTGTTAAGCCTTATAATGTACGCCCTTAGGCGATGGAAAAACAAATCAACTCGAAAAACATGAAAATCGAGAGAAATCCGGGAAACGATGAGAAAACCAAGCTTGAAACGAGCTAGAAATGCGTGCACAACGTAAGGAAGAAAATACGAGAAAATTTGCATGAAACGGTGCGACAAAATATGCAAAATGCATGTGAGAGTGTAAAAATGAAAATTCCAGGGGCCTTTGTGCAAATAACCCAAATTCTAAACAAAAATTGAAATTCTAAATCTAGATCATCAAAAATACATAGAAAAACACATTTCATGTAATTTTGAAGAAAACTGGGGTAAAATGTGCAAAATTGTGCATTTCTAGTTAAATTGAAGGTTCCTAGGGGTTAAAATGCAATTAAACGAGAGAAACATGCTTTTAGAAGAGTTTTAGAAAAGTTCAAGTGCAAAATGCAATTTAACCAGAGAAATATGCATTCAAAACAATTTCAAAAAAGTTCACGGGCTAAAATGCAAATTAACCAGAGAAATATGCATTCATAAGAGTTTCAGAAAAGTTCAAGGTTCTTTACGCAAAAAGGTTGGATTAAAATGCATGAAAAGAAACTCTGGGGGTTTTTATCAAATTTTTAAACCTGGAAAACATTATTAGGAAAACTCAGGGGGCACATTGCAATATTTTAAGTTAAAACTTTATTCAAACGATTTAAGAAAACTAAGCAGGGACCTAAAAGTAAGAAAAACGACCTATTTGTAATAAAAAAAGGACCTAAATGTAACAAAACAAAAGTTTTAGAATTTTAATCAAAGAAAACTATTTTTTATTTTTATTTAAAAGAAAAGAATCGACGGCCGTTGGTGATAGTGCTCCGCCATCGACGACTGCTGGAGGGACACTTAGAGGCTAACCCATGGCCTGATCTAAGATCAGACTCCACAGAAGGAAGAAGAGGAGGAAGGGAAGAGATCCAAAGGTTTGGATCGAAGGCTCGACGGTCGAAGGAGGATGCCCATCTCCCTCACCGTCGCAGCACTCTGGTGACGGCGCCAGAGAAGAAAGGGGCTACTGAAGGGCTACGACGCACATCTCTGAGCTCCTGGAGGCTTCGGGACGTCAGGAGGAGCATTTACCCACTTCCAAAAGTGAGAATGGGACACTTCACCCATCCTCGAAACAAACTCATCGTCGACGTGATCCTTCTCCGGTGAGCTCGACTACCATGGCTGTCCAAGGCATAAGGCTTGATTCTGAAGGCGCTAGAGTGCTAGGGGCGTGCCGTGGAACGATCCTGGAGGCTTGGATGGGCACGACAAGGCTGGAGGCACGTGTCCCTTCACTGGTTTCAGTCGTCTTCTCTGGCACCAGCGAAACAATGCGATTCCGACAATCTTCTAGTGGTGGCTCCGTGAGGCAGCGAAATGGTGCGCAAAGGGGTGGATAAGCAGGCGGGAGGCTAGGAGAGCAATACCTAATGCTCTAGGGCCAAGGTCATGCCCTGGACCAGCACCCCCACCTAAGTCGCCAGAAAATAACTCCGGCAAGGCTTGGGGGCTGATGTTTCCCTTTGGAAACCTTTAGACCTATTGGAATCGATCAAGGAAGACAAAGGGAATCTTAGGGGAGCATTTCTAACATGAATTGAAGTCAAAAGAGTGTGTACCTAGTCTGGCAATGTGGTGGATGGTCGGAGCTCGCTGGAGATGGCTGAGAACTCTGGTTTCTCACCTCCACGAGCTTCCTCTCTCTGCCAGGAACTCTTTGATAGCTTTGGTTGGGTGGAAGAAGGCTTGGGGAGCTTTCCTCTCTTAATTTTGCAAAAATGCCAAAAGTCCAAAAGTCCTCCCAAAAGTCCATTTCTACTTGCAAAAAGGGTTATATATAGGCTTGGCTGGTTGTTAAGGCTAGAGTGGAAGGTGGTTATGTTTGTTGGAGAGAAGTGGGAAGTAGTTATGTTTGTTGGAGAGAGGTGGGAAGTAGTTATGTTTGTTGGAGAGAGGTGGGAAGTAATTATGTTTGTTGGAGAGATGTGGGAAGTAGTTACGTTTGTTTTGGTTGTTACATGAGTTTGTTAGATTAGTTAGGATGTAGTGGAAGTTAGTTAGGTTGTTGAGGCTTGACTTTGAATTTGAACTATAGGTTTCAAGGTTTGGATTATGGTTTTGAATTTAATTTAGGTCCTAACCTTGGGTTTAAAGTTTGGATTAGGGTTTTTTTGTATTCTAGGGTTTTGTTTTGTATTTAGGCTTTTTGGAGCCCAGTTAGGGTTTTGTATGGTGCGCCAGTAAGGTGCGCCAAACAGGTGTGCCAGATAGGTGCACCTGCATTGGTGGCAGTTGGAGTGAGGAGTGGATGTTGGATTTGGCCTATTTGCAAGCATATTGGGGTGTCTACAGATACCCCTCCCTGAGCGTGGTCGGAGGACGAATGGAAAGAGACCGACGCTCAGGGTTGACAGAGACACCCCACCCCTTTTTATAAGGAAGAGGGATCAAGAGAAGGAGGATCATTGCTCGGAGTTGACGAAGATGCCCTATCTGAGGTTGCAAGAAAGAATCAGTAAATGGCAACCAGCTACCAGTCAGTGGATGCACTAGTGGTCCCGTCGCCATAGTTGAAGCCAATCATCAAAGAAACCTAAAGTAATGACAAATACCGACTAGTTGATGACCAATCAGCTCCTAAAAGACATGACAGGTTATCACACTTGGCGAAAAAGCGTCGGACAAGACTTACGGTGCTTGCCGACTGAAAACTAACTAGTAACGGAAGTCATCCGGGTAGTTCGGGCTACCATCCCAAAGGAGGAAAGGAACAAGGAGAGTGGGGAATCCATTAGGCATCATAGGTGTAGACACCCCAATTTTGAGCTCATTTGGCAGCAGACTCCTCCGGTTGATGCTCTGGTCGCGACAACCAAAATCCTAGCCCACGTAGGTCCCAATCAGATCCACACTAGCCCACCTGACCTAGTAAAACACTACCCCATTAAAATCCACTGAAAAACAAATAAAACACTTAATCCAACTTAAAATCCACT
>JAMKQA010079018.1:0-11471 GCA_024699735.1 Posidonia australis
TTCTCCAGGAAGGAGAAGAAAATTGTGATACAAGTGTACAAATAAGGTAACTTTTGTAGCTTGTAATATTCTTGTTTTGAATATAAGGGTTAAAGTCTCAAGTGGGGAACTTGAGGAGTGGACTAAGCCGAGGTGGTTGAACCACAATAAAAATCCTTGAGTATTTGTGATTGCATGTTTTGTGGTTAATCTTTTATATTCTCAAGTTTGCTCATTAAAATCTAAAGATTAAATTAAAATCGCAAAATATCTATTCACCCCCCCTCTAGAGAAGCATTAAGATCCAACAGGAAGAGCATGGATTTATGCATGCATGTGGGAAAGTGTTGGTGTCGCACAGTGAGGACACATTGTTTATGATCACTGATAGTACTTTTTAGGTAGCATGAATTAACTGGCTCTGATTGTTCGATGCAGTCCATGTCCTCAAGGATAACAACCCCTGATGGTGTTTTAGAATGGTCATTGTAACCCTAGTCTTCTTGTATGCACCCTTGATGATTCCTGGCTCTGCTATTTCTGAATTTGTGTCTGACTGTTTTACTTCTGGTAAAGAAAAGTTTTCAATTTCATGATGTCTTTGTACAACATGTACAACAGGTGGGCAGTTGTCCTCTGTTTGACTGATGTGAGTGCTGCAGGCTAGGTTTCTTCTTGAGCCTATCTCAGGATCTTTCTTTTTGGACCCCACTGCTCATATGGGGCCAAGTCTGATAGTACCACCTAGACCCGCCTCCCGACTGATAGGAGATAAACTCCTCTGGTCTAGCGTTCATAGATCTATTCTCTTCCAAGGTCATGATAGCAGACCGACTCTGTACAACTATATGCTCCTTTGTGTCCTATGTCGTTACTGCCTTCCCTTTGTTGCGCCTAAGTTGATCCTGTGCATCTTCAGCTAGTACCTATAACTGCTCTTGGAATTGAACCTCCAGATCACTGAGCATGTTATCCACCTGAGCTACCACGACATCTCCTTCCTCTTCATCGGAAGCGAAATCCACATAATATGCGCTAGTAGTCCTCAACACCTTAGGTACTAATTATGGCTGCCTTGGTTGTAATCCCCTCAAAACTGACTATCGCTCTAAAAGCTGTTACTATTGATTCTACCCTTGCTGCATCCCAAACTACAACTAGATTGGTAGACAGACCCTCCACTGACTCCAGAGGCGGCAGTACTAGCATGGCTATCCCCGGGGAAATGGATGACGTTGAACCCATTCCAAAGTCCATAATTTGCCCTTCCGAATAGTACTCCTCTACACATACCCATTCGGGCTCACTGATCGGCTTAATTGGCTCAGGCACTGCAAGCATCAAGCTCCGATTGGGATCCAACAATTTTGCATAGACAAAATTGTTTAAATCTCGTGGAATAATGAGCTTTTGAAACTTACGACGCTTTGTGTATTTGTCTTGAGGCTTGTGCTTGTATCCCAGTCCTTCAAACTCGCGTCTTCTCTCCGCGGCAATTGGTTCTACGATTCCTTGGCCATTCCGCCCGAGAGGTGCTCCCTTCTCGTACCCCCATCTCTGACGTAGATTCTCGACCTTCAAAAAGGGGTTGCCAAAAGTGGCCAAATGACTGGCACGCTCAAGAATCGGAATAAAGTTGACCGGTTCAAAACGGTCGACACAATAAAGCACATCAGAGGGTCTAGAGTCAAAACGGACAGTATGGAGCGAGACTGAAGAGACTACTTCAACCATCTCCTTTTCAAGGTTTTCCACCATCACAACGACAATGTCATTGTTCCAACGGAACTTAATCATACAATGGAGGGTTGAGGGGATGACCTGATGCTTGTGGAGCCAAGGGCGCCCAAGCAGAAGATTGAAGGATGGCTCGAGGTCGACGACATAGAATTCAACTTCGAAACAAGTAGGGCAAATGATTAAGGGAATGATCAAGATCCCTAAAGCATCATGGTGCGCGTTATCGAATGCCGTCATTCGCTTCACTGCTGGAGTGATGTGCTCCGATCTGAAGCCAACCTGACTTGCAGTTCGCAAGGGGTAGACGTTCCAACCGGCACCATTATTGACCAAAGTGAGTGGAATGCGGAAATTTTGATATTGCATCGCAATGAAAAGGGGCTGGTTGTGATTAGTCCCTGTCGGAGGAAGCTCTGAACTGGAGAAAGAAATGACCTTGGGCGCGGCTATCATCCCAACCATGTTCTCCAAGGCCAAGGGTTGTATGGTTGAGGAAACATGGGCAGCCTGGAAGACATGAAGAAATGCCTCCCTATGCTTGGCTGAAGTATGGATTAAATCCCAGATGGATACGTCTACTTTGATCTTTTCTACTGGCCAGTAATATCAGCTATCGATGGGTCAGCTTTGGCAGTGGAGTTGGCTCTTGTGACTGTCTCCTCAAGGATTGGACTGGGAATATGGGTTTTTTCTTGGGTGGATGAAGTCACAGGCTGACTGGTTTTGTTTGCTGGGATCGAGGCAATGTATACCCTTCCCGACCATGTTACCTCAGTGCACATTTCAGCAGTATAGCTGTAGGGCATGCAGTGGGTGTCCTGTGTTAGGTTGATGACCACAGGAGCATGGGCCATTAATTCTATTAGGGTTAAAACTGGCAAAGAAGGTCCTAGTGCTTGGTGGGTCAAGTTATGCCTCGGTCTGGCTAATAGGCTAATTGTTGGTGGGGCGGATTGCATGGCAAGTCTGGTAGCTGCGCGCCTTGGTTGGGCAGTTAACTGGATTATGTTGACAACAGAGTTGACAGTTTCACTGAAGGATCGACTCAGCCGATAAGAGAAGGATTTTGAAACATCATGGATGAGGCGAGAAGGATCAAAAGGCTCGACCTCATCCGAAGAAAGGAAATGCACTCCCGAGGTTCCCGGTGCATGCTCAGGCAAAGGCTGGCTAACTATGCTGCTAGATATGGATCTCTCTAACGTTCAGCAACGGTAACTCATCCGTAGATATGCACACAGGAGGCAGAGCCTTGTGGTCAATCAAGTTCTGAATAGCATTCCGAAGTGTATAGCAATTATCCGTAGAGTGCCCCGCGACTCTATGGTAACTGCAAAATAAATCCACCTTAAACCTTGATGGAAGAGGGTTTGGCAGTGGGCGGATTTCCGGAAGCTTCAGTAATGACGCTACCTTGGGAAGTATGACGCTCAGTGGCTCAACTAGAGGAGTGTAGTCTCTTTCATGTCGTGGTGACCGCCTGGGTCCCAGGTAACGCCCTTGCCTTGCTGGTGTTGGCTAGTAGACCGGCTCGGCGGTGGTAGTGATTTGTGAAGTGCGTGGTGCTTTAGATGTAGGAGAATAAATGACCTGATTATGAGCTAGAGGGCTCACCATATTTACTGGCATAGCAGGAGCTCCTACGTATGCCACAGCGTTCCTAGAAGAGTCCTTCTTCCGACTGAACTCAGCGTTAGATCCGTTGTTGCCATTGTTGGTATTACTGGTTCCATCGGTAGCCATAGTCTGCTTGGCGAATGCTGCTAGTGCAGGGAAGCTTCCATTGTTGAGTGAGCTCTCCACGCAGGTGCCAACTTTGATTAGGGCAGTGAAGGTGGAAATGGGCTGAATGCTCAATAGGGCCCTAGTGGCTGGCTATGCTCCTCGAATAATTATTTCAATAGACTCTTCGTCAGAAGGTCTATCGTGCACATGTGATGTGAGGGCTCACCAATGCCCGACGTACTCCTCGAATGGATCGTGGGGCTTCTACTTGGTAGCGACTAGGTCCTCGCGCTTTGGGACCATGTCGAGATTAAAAGAGTACTGTTCTAGGAAAGCTTGGCTCAGATCATTTCAGGTCTTGATGGTGGTCATATCCAGCGATGTGAACCACTTTAGAGCTGGACCTGTAAGACTTTCTGGAAAAGGTGAATGAGAAGTCTCTCGTCAGCGTGGAGCTGAGCAAGATCACCACAGTACGCCTTGAGGTGCGAAATTGGGCAGCCCTTCCCATTGTATTTCTTGAATTCCGAGATATGGAAGTTCGGTGGGAGTACCGCCTCTGGGAAATAGCAGAGGTCCCGAAAAGAGAAAGACTGGTGGTCCCCGCCCTGCACTTGTCGAAGAGCTTTCTCCAGGTCATTCATCTTGGCGAATAGTGCATTGGGAGTTGCTGCTGTCATTGAGTGTGCAGTTGGGGCGTGTCCCGCGTACACTGTGTCTATATCACCCATGTGCTCCTCCAGATCTATCATCTCGCCACCTGGTGCTATGGCGTGATGACCAGCATACCCGTGTGTGTGTGTGCTAGTGGTGGTGTGCATGCTGAGGCCTTAACCTGATGCAAAGGTATTGAAATGTTATGTTGTGTGGTGCGTGTAGTTGTGTGTGGGAGCAGCAGTTGTTGAACCTGTATGGTCGGGTTCGTAGGCCGATGTACTCCCGCCAGCCCAAGAGGCTGACCACCAGTTGAAGGAGGAATATGCTGTGCATGCTATGGATATGATGCTATAGGCAGAGTGGCTACGCCCATTGTCGGGACAGCGGGAAGCTGTGGCGACAACTGCAGTGGTGGAGTGACTGGTGCAACATGAAGTGCTTGAGCAGGTGGAACGGGATCCTCGGGAATGGGACAAACAGGCGCAGTCAAAGTGGGATCCACAGAGAAAGCCATGCTTTGCAACCTCCGTGCAAGGGCCAAAAGCTACTGAGATTGTATAGTGGCAGAACCATTAGCAGTAGCACCGAGGGCTGGAAGATCAAGCTACAGGGACGTCATAGGGGGTTGCAGGTTCAAAGATGCTGCAAGTTGGATTCCTATTGAAGAGACAATCGCAGCCAACTAGGTGTTAAGTGGATGAGGGTCAACAGAAGGACAGGGTATCGTCAGATCAGATGCCCTGGAAGTTTTCATGGTGACCGCCTCCGTTGCGGGCTCCAGACCAATAAAGGTCTGCTAGTGTTCCGAAACCGGATGGTGAGGAACTCCTGGTGCTTGGAAAAAACCACCATGGAGCGATGAAGGAATGACTGATGACAAAGCAAAAGAGTGAGGAGGGGTAGAAATAAGAATCCCCTCTAGAGCAGCTAGTGCATAGGTCTTAGAAGTTCGCTGGGCCATAACGGACCGCGAACAGGTAAGGACAGGGCTACGATTGCAAGTGAAAGGACGACGCCTACGAGGAGCTATTGTCGGAAGTGACGAATATCTTGAGAACAGACAGTCGAGAATAATGCCTCGAGACCGAGGTCACAAAGAGGAACTCCCAAGCTTAGACCTAGGAATTCGCACACAGAACACTATTCCTGGCAAAGGAAAAGAAACCTAAAGTGTTAGTGGAAAAGAGCAAACAGAGTGAAAAAGTGAAGACAAGACAACAAAAGAAAATAAGTTAGCTATGCAGTTGTTTATTCGGGTGGCATGAATGACACACATGCACATGAATGCTACTAACATGCTCTCTCTCACCATGCATGTCCCACAAGGAGCGAACCATATGGGACGCACTCATGGGTTTGGGTTTTTCGACTCTGGTCAGAAAGTAAGGTCCCCGTTCTAAATCCTGGCCAAAGCTCAGGCAGTGAACGGGTGGTGCATTGTTGGCCTCATCTCCTGCAGTAGCAAGGAGCTATACCCTCTACTAGCATCGACATGACCCCAGACAAGGGGGGACAAACTAACAACACGCTCTACGCTAAAGCTATAGAATGGGCTGCTAGGATCGTCCTTCGCAAACTGTGGGTAGACCAAGAAAAGATGCATGCCCTATATGATCAAACTTGCGATATGCTTTGGTGTCTTTTACTTGCCTTTTATTAAACCAGAGGGGATTATGAGCATTTGTCTCTAGTTATGCCTTATTAATTGTTTGTTTGAGTTTGTGTGTTTCATTTTAACCAAATAGGGAGGCAAACATGTCTCTACTCTCCTAATCATGGCAAATACAAAAAGAAGGAAAAAACACACAATCATGGCATCCAAAAAGTCAAACAAAAGGCGTAAACATGGCATGTGCGGGTGTAGTGCTCAAGTAGGTGAATAAAAAGCAAGTATTGACAAACAAAGCATGAAATAAATCCTGTGCATGTGTGGTGTCATAGCAATAGTGTAAAGTAAGCAAAAAAGGCATGTTCAGTCAAATATGTACAAGCAAATAAGAACAAGTAAACAAGCATAATGTATACAGAACAAAGACAAGAAGGGAAACTAGAACGTAAGCTAGAATCTGGTTATCCCTAGTGGAGTTGCCAGTTCCTGTGACGATGCTGGTGGAACCCTTGCACGACTCTCCTCCTACCGGGTGCGTGGAAGCACACGAGGAGACCCGATATGGTCACAGCGAAGATGGCGAATCCGGAGGAAGAGACTAGACCCGGAAACACCAAGGAAAGATAAGAAGGATAAGGAAAGGAGTCGCCACCTAGTCTTTTAATGGAAAGATGAGGAAAACAAAAAACACAAGAAAACTGGGAAGCAAACAAGATGCATAATGTATGTGTTTGCTCCGTACCTAATGGATAATGCACAAATGAATGCGGGCCAGAGTTAGGGTAAGGATTTTGGCTACGCATGGGGAAGGGGTTAGGCACCCCCATGTGCCCGAGAAAACTCTGTCTTTCTAGGTTTCCTACTTGTCAAGGGTCTATTAAATGTGTGCTTGCTTATTCTATATGCCCATGCTAAATATGACTCAAAACATGCCAAATCAAAGAAAAGAAATGAAATAAAGGGAAAAAGTTAATCTGAGGGTCAAATGTAGGCATTACGAATGCCCCTTTACTGTATGCTCTTGGGCGATGAGGAAAATCGAGAAATTCTTGGAAAGTGTCTCGTAAATCAATAGAAATTTGGATAAATCCAGGAAAATCAAAAAGGGAAAAATAATCCTCATTTCGAGACCATGTCAGCTTTGTCAAGCCTTTTACTGTACGCCCTTGGGTGAAGGAAAACCAAAACAAATCTAAAGGCGAAAACCGAGAGAAATCAGGGAAATGACGAGAAAACCAAGCTCGAAATAAGCTGGAAAAGCATGCGCAATGCAAGGAAGGAAAGGCAAGAAACTTGTGCAGAAAGATGTGAAAAAATGTGCAAAATGCATATGTGAGTGTAAATGTGAGAATTCCGAGGGCCTTTGTGCAAAAAGACCCAAATTCGGATTAAAATTGATATTCTAAAGCCCAAATCATCAAAAATACATAGGAAAACACATTCTATGCAATTATGAAGAAATCTAGGGTTAAATGTGCAAATATGTGTAATCCAAGTCAAAATGAAGTTTCCTAGGGGTCAAAATGCAATTTTACCACTAAAACATGCATTTAAAACAATTCAGTGGAAATTCAGGGTAAAATATGCAAGAAAAATGATTCAGGAAATTTTTAGGGGCAAAACAGTCATTTTACCCTTGAAAATAGGCATTCAGAGTAAAATCAGTGAAGTGTAGGGGTTAAAATGCAAATTGCCTAGAAAAAATAAGCATTTTGGAGAATTCCAGAAGAAATCAGGGGTTAAAATGTAATTTAACCAAGAAAACATGCTTTAGAGAAGTTTTCAATAAAATCTAGGTGTTTAAATGCAAATAAACCAAAGAAATGTGTATTCTGGAAGGTTTCAGAAGAATAAAGGGGCTTAAATGCAATTTAACCAGCAAAAATAAGCATTCTGGAAAATTTTAATGAAATTCAAGGGTTTATATGCAATTTTTACAGAAAAAGTGCATTCAGAAAGGTTTCAGGAAAGTTTAGGGTCTTTTATGTAAAACAGTTGAATTAAAATGCATTAAAAGAAACCCTGAGGGCTTTTGTTAAGGTTTAATACCTGGAAAACATTATTTTAAATGTTCAGGGGGTAAAATGTAATATTTTCTGCTAAAACTCTATTCAAATGATTTATGAAAAATGAATGGAGGACCTATTTGTAATAAAAGGCTCTATGTGTAATACAAAAAGGACCTGAATGAAAGGAAAACATAGTTTCTGTATTTGAATCAAAATAAAATGTTTTAATTTTGTTTTTAAATGAAAAAAGAACGACGGTCGCGGGCGACGGAGCTCCGCCACTGTTGACCGCCGGAGGGGGCATAAAAAGCCTTCCCGTGGTCTGATCTAAGATCAGACTTCACGGGAAGCAAGAAGGAGGTGAGAGGGGAAGATCCAACGGAATGGATCCCAGAACCATCGGTGGGAGTAGGCCTTCCACCTACCTCACCATTGATGAGCTTCGGCGACGGCGTCGGGGAAAATAATCTTCTGGAGGGCAGCGACGCAGCGATCCTTCTCCGGTGAGCGTGAATGCTACGATGATCCAGAGCACGTGGCACGATTCGGGAGGCTCCGGAGGCTTCATGGAGCGTTGGGGAGTGTTGTTGGACCATCGGAGGAGCTTGGAGTAGCGGGGGGCACTTGATCCTCAACTGGAGCGGTCGTCTTCTCCAGTGACGGCTGGATTGGCGTGTCTCCGGCGATCTTCGTGCGGAGCTGTCTGGAGGTGATGGAGCGGCGATCCAGGGAGCAGAGAAGCTCGAGGATGACTAGAGGAGGAGGAGAGGAAGCTCGAGGGCAAGGGCCGTGCCCTGGATTGTTCCCCCACCTACATCGCCAGGAAACGGTGACGGTGAGCTCCAGGGAACAATTCCGACCAAAGAAAACCTCTAGATTGCTCGGAATTGCTTCAAGAAGAAGGAGAGGACCTCAGGAAGCTATGTTTAGAGCTAGAAGAGATAGGAGGAGAGCGTACCTGGCCTGACGACGTGGATCCACCTCTGCAGCTCGCTGGAATATCAAAACTCTCCTCCTCTCCTTCCCGCGAGCCTCCCTTTCTCTCTGGAATTCTTTCTTACTCCCAATTCTCCTTCTCTCTCTCGCCAAAGTTTTTTTTCCCTAAAACTCTGCCTCTCCCCCTCCTTTTATAGGTGGCAAAATCCGGCGACCCAACACAATAAACAATCCTAACAGACCTAACAACCCACTAGCTAACTAACTAACTCACTAACTAATTGAACACTCCCCCAACAGACTAACAGAAACCCGAACCGCTGTCTCCCTACTGTCTCCTTGCTCGTCGACAAGGATCAAGGGCGGCCTGTTCATCCGACGGCTGTACAGTGGCTCTGGCTGCTCTGGCTTGCGGTGGCTTGTGCTGGAGGAGCATGGTCCAGTGGCTAGTGAATCCAGTAGGAGAGATGGGTTGCTGGAATGATTCAATGGCTGATTTCGTGAGAAAATATGGGAGAAGGAATGGGTTGAGGAGTTGTGTAACTTTGGTAGAAAATCAGTGAATGAAGAGGAAAAAAATGAAAAAAGAGAGGAGGAAATGAGGTGTTGGGTTGGAAGAAAAAGAAGAAGAAAAGAAATGGGCTGAATTGTGGTGGGCCTTTGTGGGCCCAATGTGGGCTTAATTGGGCTTAATGGGCCTATGTAGGCCTTGTGGGCCTCCATGGGCCTAATGGGCTTCAATTGGGCCTATGTGGGCTTTATGGGCCCAAGTAGGCTCTAATGGGCTCAAATAGATTTAATGGGCCTTCATGGGTTAAATGGGCCTCAACTGGATTTTGATGGGTTAAATGGGCCTCCATGGGCTTTGGTTGAATTAAGTGGATTCAATTAGGATTAAAGCTCATTGGTATTTGAAAGCCTAGCCACCACACTTTCAACCTGTAAAATTAGGAAATTGGGGTGTCTACACTAGGTTTAGGGTTTTGGATTAGGGTTTATTAGGATTAGGGTTTTGGATATGGTTTAGTGTATTGATTGTCCTCTAGGGTTTTTAGATTAAAACAGAGGCTTAGGCTAGTTTTTGTGGATGAAATTAGGTTAAGATGTCAAGTTGGCCTTGGGGAAAAATGATTGAGAGCCTTGCAACCAAAAGTCCATTCCAGAGAAGCCTACCTACAATCCCGCAAAATTGGGATGTCTACTCTAAGTAAGAAGTTCAATGATTGCGAAGCTAAGTAGACCACTATTGAGAAAGTATGCCTATCCTTGGTTTGGTCCACACAATGCGTGAGGCACTACATGATGGTGTACCCTGTCTTACTTTTGTGTTGCCATGATCCAATGAAGTACATGTTTTTGAAGCCAGCGTTGGTGGGCAGGTGCGTCAAGTGGCAGGTGTTGTTGTCTCAATATGATATCACCTTAGTCACATAGAAATCTGTAAAAGGAGAGGCTGTAGCAGACCCCATAGTAAAATTACCCTTGCCAGATTATCAGCCATTGCAGGCTTAATTCCCAGATGAGGACATATTATTCACCATGAACAACTTAGAGCCAGAAGAACTCGGAGATGCGAAGCTATGGCACCTCTACTTTGATGGGGAAGTCAATAATAGAGGAATGGGTGTCAGTGTAGTGCTAGTAACACCGTAGGGCCAGATGACCCCCTATGCCAGAAAGCCAAGCATCAAATGCACCAACAACAAAGCCTAATACGAGGCATGCATCCTTGGGCTCTAGGTTGTACTAGAATAGGATGTGTGCAAGCTCCAAGTTCATAGTGATGCTCTCCTAGTTATCTCACAAGTTAATGGCCTTTGGAAGACTAAAGATTCAAAGCGGGTGTCATACCACAATTATCTCTTGAAGCTCATGGTAGAATTCCAAGAGATTTGTTTCTCCTTCATGAGTAGGCCAACAATGCCTATGTAGATGCATTAGCAACATTAGCCTACTAGCCCTCGATGCTCGAGGACCATACAGTGGAAGTCTCTGTGACTTGAGCAAACCAACCATTGCAGTAGATGAGCATAGATGAGGCAGATGCGATAGAAGAGCTCCCCTGGTACATAGATATCAAAGTCTTCCTTGAGATAGGAAACCTACCTTCAGGCACATCGACTACGGATCGGAAAACCATGGCGCACCTTGCATCAAAATATGACCTTAGAGCTGGGCACCTGTGTTAGAAATATTTGTGATTATTTTGATGATTATTCAAGGGAAATTAATTATTATAAACAATACTTGGAAAAAGGATTAAATGTTTATGAACAAAAATCATATATGTTGTAATATTCATAGCTCAGAACAAAAACGGTATACCGTGTGAAAAACGGTATACCGTGTGAAAAACGGTATACCGATTCAGGAAAAATGGCACATAAGTCAGAAGCAACGGTACACTCCTCAACCTTCTATTTTTATAAAGAAGAACAGCAAAATGGCATACCGCTGGAAAAACGGCATACCGTTTCAGCAAAAAATGGAACAGAGCATCGGAAGACCGAAGAGTTGCGGAATAGAAGCAAAATGCAGAAACAGCATACCGATGGAACAATGGCATACCGTTTCAGGGAAAAACGGTATACCGAAATAAAAACGGCATACCGAATTGACCGTGAATTGCAGACTGAAGGAAAAACGGCACATCAAAGTGAAAAACGGCATACCGATCTACTAGCCGTTTACGACCGTTAGCATAGTCGTTAGACACATTTGATGAAGGGTTGGTGGCTATAAATACTACTCATTTATGCCCCTTTAAGACACACATTGAATACTTGTAATTCTTGAGATCCTTTAGTCAAATTCAA
>JAMKQA010079019.1:0-14940 GCA_024699735.1 Posidonia australis
CCATATAAATAATGCCTCCAAATCTTCAAGGCGAACACAACAACTGCCATCTCTAAATCATGGGTGGGATAATTCTTCTCATGATCTTTCAACTGGCGTGAGGCATACGCCACCACCCTACCATGCTGCATCAGCACACACCCCAAACCAGTTCCACAAGCATCACTGTAGACTGTGAAACCGCCACTTCCAGAGGGTAAAGTCAAAACTGGGGCTGATACCAAACGAGCCTTCAACTCATTGAAGCTCTCCTCGCACTACCAATCCCAGGCAAAGTGCACTTCCTTTCTAGTCAGTCAGGTCAATGGTGTAGCAATCTTGGAAAAATCTTGGATGAATCTCCTATAATATCCCTCCTGGCCGAGAAAACTTCTAATCTCAGTTACTATCATCGGTCTGGCCCAACTACTCACAACTTCCACTTTGGCTAGATCTACCTTGATGCCTTCTCCTGAAATAATGTGACCATGGAAGGACACCTCTTCCAGCCAAAAATCGCACTTAGAGAACTTGGCGTAAAGCTGATGTTGCCTCAGAGTCTCCAATACAATCCTCAAATGCCTCTGGTGAGTCTGAACATCCGGAGAATACACGAGAACATCATCCACAAAAATGACCACAAATTGATCCAAATAGGGCCTGAACACCCTATTCAGGTTCATGAAAGCAATCGGTGCATTTGTCAACCCGAATGGCATAACTAAAAACTCATAATGTTCATAACAAGTGCGAAAGGCTGTCTTCTACACATCTAGCTCACTGATCCTCAATTGATGGTATCCAAATCTCAGATCTATCTTGGAAAATATCGATGCTCCCTGCAGCTGGTTGAACAAATCATCGATCCTAGGCAGTGGATACTTGTTCTTCACAGTGATCTGGTTCAACATCTGGTAGTCTATATAAAGTCGAAGTGAACCATTCTTTTTCTTAACAAACAGAATTGGTGCTCCTCATGGTGAAACACTGGGACGAATGAATCCCTTATCTAGCGGTTTCTGTAATTGATTTCGGAGCTCCCTTAACTCAGCAGGTGCCATTCTGTACGGTGCCTTGGAAATAGGACCTGATCCCGGCACTAAGTCAATCACAAACTCTACTTCCCTGTATAATGGCCTTCTAGGTAATTCCTCTGGAAAAACATCGGGATATTCCCTCACCACCGGCAAGTCTTGAATCTCGACCACAGGCGAAGTAGAAACTGTCACACAGGCCAAATAGCCCACACTACCTCTCGCCAGATGATGGTAGGCCTTAAGAGTAGAAATCACTTTTTTGGGCTCACTCGGCCTAGTGTCTTGCACCATACACCAGCCTTGGCCTGGACACTCTGCCAGAACTCTCCTCTTGGTACAATCTATCACGACTGAATGTTGTGCCAGCCAATCCATTCCTAGGATAACGTCATAATCCTACATGTCCATCAGGATCAAATTGGCCAAAATATTCCAGTCCCCCAGCTGAATATCAACCGGTCTCAAATATCTCCATGCTAAACTGTGTTCTCCTAATGGGGTGACTACATCTAGGTAGAATGCCAACCTAGCTGGCCTAGTCTCGATCTCAGAGGCAAATGACTCAGAGGCAAAATAAAATGAACTCCTAGAGTCGAACAAGACTCGGGCCATCTGATCAACCACAAGAAAAGATCCTACAATCAACACACCATAACCATAATCATAATAAGAAGTAGTGTTATGTACACATAAGATCTATTATTACAGGACAGGACTTAACTCACACAGCCGGACTAGTTCTCACCTTCTACCACATCTCCAGATGGACTAGCATCTGAGGCAGCAATGGAGAACACTCTCCCCATAGTAGGCTGACGTGGCGCATCTCTTGCTAGCTTCGGCTGACTAGGACAGTCCTTCTGGTAATGCTCAGACTTCCCGCAGTTGTAGCATGCTACACTGTCTAAATTCCTCTACTTGTGCCAACACTACACCGCTATGTGCCCCTTCTTGCCACAGACATGGCACGGTCTCACCTGTGGGCCGTTGCTGGACCCTGCATGGTTGAAACCCATACTCTCTTCTCTACCAGATGTAGGTCGTTACTTCCGCTTCCTCCCAGAGCTACCAGAACTCCCAGAACTTGGCGCTCTGGTCACTCACGATCGAGAAACGGAGGGTCGAGAGACAGACTTTCTCCCTTTTCCTTCTTGGGATACTCCTCCTGAAACAGCCTACGATAATTCTCATAGTGGCTTGCAAGGTCTAACATCTGAAGCCAATAACTCTAGATCTCAGCACAGGGTTCAGCCCTTCCACGAACCTCTTGGCTATATTCTTCTCAGAAATTACAGCTTGAGAGAACTACTCTAGTCGAAGGAAGGACGACTCATACTCAGCCACAGTCTAGCTCCCCTGTTTCAGGTTCTTTAATTCTCTATCCAGCTTATCTCTCTCATGCTCAGGGAAAAACCTCTCATAGAATACCTCTCAGAATTCTTCCCAAGAGATCATCAGCAGGTCCGCATTCAGAAATTTGGTGTGGCACACTGTCCTCCCCCATTAATCTGTAGCACCCTTGAGCTGGAATGCCGCAATCCGGACCCACTTCTCTGTTAGACACTCGATCCCCTCTAGAATCTTCTCCACCTCTAGGAACCAAGCCTCACACTCCTCTGGTGCATCGTGCCCATCAAAAGTCGGCACACCAAGCTGGCAGAACTGCTTGATCCATGGGTCTCCCTTCGCCTCATCTCAACTGCTGCTATTGAAGGACTGGGCAAAACCCTGCATCATCTCACCAAACTCTCGTCTCATACCCCTCCATGCACTATCCTCTCCCGTCTCAGAGAGGTAGAGTGGATCTTGCCATGCAATACAAGACTCCAAGGCAAGCAGGACTTCATCCTTATGGAGCAAAGTCGTGCGTAAGAGAGGTAAAAGCAAAAGCAAGTCCTAATGACTTACCAAAAATTCTTCGTTCACCTCGGCGAGACATCTTCCAGCTAGCACAACAAAACACAACAACCAAAAATTCAGGTGCACAACCCTCTATTATGCAGTCCTAGGGAGCCACTAGACCGAACATCACCAAGCCGGTGCACTAGGTGCAACCATAGCTCTGATACCACTCTGTAACGCCTCGAACCCAAGCACGTCATCTAAATCATAGTATCATAAGCAAAATTATACTAATTACAGTAAAATTTAATAACTGTAACTAAGGCTCATCTCCAGGAAACAATGTGCGGGTAGAAGCTCCGACTCCAGCACCAAAACTCGACTGCACCCAAACTGCACTTGAAAATCAAACAAGCACGCATGAGTGACATCTAAGTCACCTAGTACGCGTCCCAAACACACAAAACCACAAAATCTCTGTAAAACAATTAAAACTCAGCTTTTAATTTTTCAAGGTTTGGTTTCCTTTTGAAAATTCACTTTTCCTTTTAACACATCATTCCCTTTTGCATTTTGTTTGAAATTACTTGGGAATTTGATCACAAATCCAAACTCTTTTCAAAACCCATTTTTCTTTTCTTTTCAAAACATTTGGAAACTTATTCCAAATCATATTCTCTATCAGGAACACACATTTGCATTTTCCTTTGAAAACATTTAGAAATCATTTTCCAAAACATGCCCTTTTTCAATACTTGGGATTTCCTCCCAAAACCAAAATCACTTTCAAAACTCATATTTCTGACCAGATCCAGCCTAAAACGCAATGCCTCTCGGCTCAAAACAAAGTCATACTAGTTAAAACACAATTCTTATTTTATTCTAGGATTTTAGGACCATTCATAAGTCCAATCCCAAACAAACCACATTTCTTTTCATTTCTTAAAATCACATTCTTTTCTTATTCATTTCCACTTTTCATTACTATTGTTACCTTGATCAAAGGTAACCAGGCACACAAGCAGTAAGCGACGACATCATTTCCCCTACCTCTCTGCACTACCGCAATGAAATTCCCCGTGATGGATGCCACCGCCCCGATCAACCGGCCTCAATCTTTTTCATATATGCACGGGGATACGTCTTTGTCTAACGCCCCTTCGGTGACCCAAACAACTAGGTACAACGACCCAGGCTCAGCCTACACCGTCACGAGCTCGGTGACTCGAACAACTAGGTTCAATGACCCAGGCTCAGCCTACACCGTCTCAAGCTCGGCAACCACAGTCGTATCTGGCAACTGGTTTCCTTGGAGCCTCATACTCCTACCACGTTGTCGACACCAACCCCCGTGGTTCCTTAACACATTATTAGTGTTTCATTCTCAAAACTCTTTAAGCTTTTATTTTCAAAACCATTTCCATTTCATTCCTTTTCATTGTAGGAATCTGTTTTCTATGCAATACTTGACCCTCTTAAGGGGTCCCAACTCAATCTATGAAAAACCATGCTTTAAAAGTCATAAATTGGGTCTCATGCCCAAAACCACACACAATTAACCATTTTATTCATATATAGGGTCTAAAACCCAAAACCATGCCCAAATCCACTTATTTGGGTTCCACATTCTTCTATGCCATTGACATGGGGAAAACATTAGTAACACATGCTTACTATCCCTTAAAACCTTTCCTTTTTCATTTTATAATCACATTTGTATATATATCAAGACCAGGACAAAATCGACGCACCGAATTTCAGGTTCAATATACCAAAAATCCCTGGTTCGGTACACCAAACATTTTCAGTATACTGAAAATCCTGGTTTGATACACCAAACATTTTCGGTATACCGAAAATCCCTCATTTGGTACACCAAACATTTTCGGCATACCGAAAATCCCTGATAAAGAAAGAGAGAGAGAAACCAGATATCCTGGCTTAATCTGACAGAGATTCAGTATGCTGAACCTAGTTCGGCATGTCGAATTGCCCGAAATTAAGGCACCTCCCCTATTTCAAGCCTCGAATTCATCGAAACTGGGAGCCTCTGGTGGACCCCCAAAACACACATCATAAAATACAAGTAAATAATGGGGTGTAGACCCTTGAGTCTACTTCAAAACCCCTTAAACCAATCATCAATCCATACACTATACAATCCACACGAAAATCACAAAGGGATGGAGCTCAAAACGGCTACTGTAGCCCTCATCCCAAACACTTGTATATTCCTACAATTTCAATCCTAACCGCATGATATCTAAGTTTTCATGCATTCCAACTCATTCTCATCAATTTCCCTATTTGTCTATGATTTTACATGTATTTTTCATCATTTTCATAGAAATAAGGGAAGGAAAAAAATGAGGGGTAGCGTACCTCCTCCGACGGCCCACGTAACTCCAGAGAGCTCCACCACACTCTGGCGTGGCCTCGGCGAAGCTCCAGCGATCCTCAGCCTCCAGTGGACGCACCCAACACTCTGGCCCTCTCCTCTTTCCCAACTCACATGCCCCCTTTCTCTCTTCCTCTTCTCTCTTCTCACCGTTTTCCTCCCCTCCTCCGCCACTCTTGCCTCCCTCCTCTTTATCTCTGCCTCCTCCCGCATGGCACTGGCCGTCCATCCCGTCGGAAGAGACGGGGAGGCATGAGCCATTGTCGCTGGTGGCACGGGTATGAGGGAGAAAAGGAAGAAGATGGGGAAGGGTGTGGCTTGTGAGGGTGGGAAAGAAAAAGAAGAAAAGAAAATGAAGAAAAGACAGGCACGCAAACCGACACGACTGTGCATCCTCAAATTAGACTCGACATTAGTCCCAAATCACAAGTAGGTGCACAGAAAGCCAACCACAAGCTCACATATCTAAGAAACAATTGATTATCCATTAACAAATCAATTACACAATATTACAATTAATTACATGTTTTACAATTGAAAATGGATAATCAGGCCCAGATGTCACACTTTGTCTCCCATTTAAGTAGATTAAGTGGCGACTCCCTTTTTGCATCCTTTCAGTCTGTCACTAGTAGTCATCGTGTGACTCTGGTAATGCTTGTGCATTTGGCCATTCATGTCACACACGAGTATTCGCCAGCATGGTTACAGCAGGAGGGTAGTTTTTGTTGTTTGCTTTGAATCATTTATTCAAAGGATGCATCAAAGATCATGACTCATTGTCGAAGCCGATGCTAATGTTGATGCTGATACAAACTGAATCTCATCTGTCCAGTACAAGGATCCGAGATAGGCAGGACTTCGTCTGTGTAGAGCAAAGTCATGCAAAAGAGACTAACTAGATCTCACTTGTGCGGCACGAGAGTTTAGGGCGAGCAGGGCTTCATCTGTATAGAGTGAAGATGCATAGGAGAGGTAGAATGGATCTTGCCATGCAATACAAGACTCCAAGGCAAGCGAGACTTCATCCTTATGGAGCAAAGTTGTGCGTAAGAGAGGTAAAATCAGAAGCAAGTCCTAATGACTTACCTGGCCAAATAGTCAGGGGAACTAGATGCACCTAGAGCAAATGTGAGGTAGGCGTGATGCAATGTGGTGCGGTGTGATGCAATGAGATGCATTGATGCAATGTGATGCATTGTTGATGCAATGCGTTGCATTGGGGCATGATGCATATGATGATGCACAAGATGCCGATGCAAGGCAATGTAGTGATGTATGTCAATGCCAAGCGATGAGTTGTCAATTGATCAACCTAAGAGGAGGGGCATCATGAGTCGTCAGACTTGTGCAGGGGGACACCTAGAAAGACTACTGGGCTTGTCGTACGACAAAAGGAGCATGATAGATTGACGAACCTATCAATCGCATAGTTTGGGATATCAACCTAGAGAGAGGAGGCATGGTAAGATATCGGACTTGCCAATTGGGCAGAGACACTTGATGGTTGTCATTTGGATAGATGATACTGTCAATTGGATAGTTTGGAATATCAACCCAAGGAAGGATAAGGGGCGTGGCAAGATATCATACTTGCCAACCGAATTCAGACGGATGTCATTTGGGATATCAACCCAAAGGAAGATGAGGGGCATGGCAATATATTAGACTTGCCAACCAGACTGTAACAATTGACGAATGTCATCCAGATAGATGAGGGGGTCACCTAGATAGTTAGGGGTATTAGCCCAAAGGAAGATAAGGGGTGTGGAAAGCTATCTGACTTATCGATTGGAGCAAGACAATTGATGAATATCGTTCGAATAGATGACGGTGTCACCTACAATAGTTTTGGGTATCAGCTCAAAGGAAGATAAGGGGTATGGCAAGATATTGGACTTGTTGACCAGACCAAGACAATTGACGGATGTTGTTCGGACAGATGATGGTGTCACTTGGATAGTTTGCGGTATAAGCCCAAATAAAGATAAGGGTTTGTAACCATGCCGGCGACAGCCTCGGGCTTTGGCGCAAAGGACCAAATACACGAGGATCGGCAAAGTCACGGCAAAAATAAAATAAAAATGCAGGAGTCGCCACCTAGTCTATTAAAATGGAAGACGAGGAAAACCATATACATCATGCAAATAAGCCAATGAAAAGCAGGTCATAAACCAGTAAATGAGCAAGGATCCCTGTTACACACGAGGAAGGTATTAGGCATCCTCGTACACCCGATAAATCGGTCTTTCTATAGGTTTCTCGTTTGCATATATGAAATGTCGACTTTTCAGCCTTTTATGTACGCCCGAGGGAGATAAGCCATGCCATGCTAAGTGAGTGGTGTCTTATGCTAAATAGGGGTGTATGGGATGTGGGGTGTGTCCTAATGCTCAGAAATGTCACTCGTATAATGGGTCAAGCCCCGGTGCAAGGATAATGCACGGATATGATCAAAAGATCTAACAACATCGAGTGATTTTCATCCTTGCTTTACTATATGCCAAATGTGATCTAATATGCATGGAATGGGTTGAAAACAGAGTTGGGTCTTCCTGATATATCAAGGAAGAAAACTAGAAACCATCTAGAAGTAAATCAAAACAAGAAAACATGCTAAAAACCTTGTGAGAAGCTACTGTGTGCTATTGAAAACAGGCTGATGCGCCTGTTAGGTGTGCCAGTCTGGTGCGCCCCCTATGTGCTCCTCTGTGGGCCAGAAAGATGTGTCAAAGAAAATACATAAATCTATGCAGTGCAATGTCACATATACATGCATTCCAGAAAATTATGCAATGTAAATTCTTGTAAACTCAAGAAAACATGATAGAAAAAGCAAAGCATGAGAAGATATATGGACCTTGTGCTCAAGGGCTGCAAGCCTCACACAAGATCACATCTTACTCAAGCTAAATGAAAGCAACAAGGTTCAGCCATGTCACCTGGATCATGGGCTGATGCATAAGATTCTCCATATAGGAGTAAAGGGCAATCAACCTACCAGAATTTAGCCATGGGCTGAGGATACAAAGTGTAAAACGACTTAGAAAACAATATCATTGGAGGCTGAAATCATGCATGCAAAAGCATGAAATATCAGAGAATCAGCACCAAAAGAATCAGACTCAAAGCCATCCGAGAAAACATGTAGATGGGGATGCAAAAGAGGGTGATTTGCTCTCTAACCAGATTGGTGCTCTGGTTTGGTGCGCCACTCTGGTGCGCCAAGTTGGTGCTCCAGAATGGTGCTCTCTAGAAAATCTGAATCAGACTGCAGTCTGATCCAGAATCTGGTCCAAATTCAGAGATAAATGATTTAATTGATTGAACCAGTGATGCAGGCGATAAAAACTGATATATGATAAGATGCAAACAAATGGTAATCTTTCATTACATACGTCTGAATCATAATAAATCATGGGTTTATGGCTGAAAATACTTGCATGAGATTCTAATGCATAAGAGATGGATGAGTGAACCTTGCAACCATATGCATATGATGAATACATAAAAAAGACAAATCTGCTGCATATTTCTTAGCATACATGAGCATGAATCGTGGTACCTTATGTAAAGAAATAAAGAGGAAAGATTAGTTTACAGGCATAACATAATGTAGATTTCTTGATACATATTTTACACATGGGAATTGCTTATACATGGAGCAACCATCTCATCAAGAAATTCTTATGTAAACAGCAAGGAAAACTTGGATTATATGTGAATGCATGGCATGTTTATCTAGTGCAGGAATTAAGTAAAAATAATAGGATGGATGGTGGACCTACCTTGTCCAAGGTGTTCCTTCTTGAAAGACCAAAGATGATAAGATCCTTGTTGCTTTGGAAGGGCTAGAAATGCTTCAGAATACAAGGAAATACTTGAGAAAAACGAGTTTGGGTTGCAGAAATCAATAGATAGCTTGCACTAGATCTCTCTTGGACCTAGATTGCTTGATCAAGATTTTTCTAACCTCTCTCTATGGTTGCCTATAGGGGTCCTTATATAGGATTTTCCAAGGGTAACCCCCATGGAATGCAAGCAGCCTTGTAAACGAAGAGCCTGTCGTAGATTCCATGGCATATTCGTTGGAGAAGGTTACAGGCATGGGAGGTGGAAAGCCAGCAGTCAACAGCCTGAAAAGGGGTTGTGCGCCAGCTTAGTGCGCTAGATAGATGCGCCAGAGCTGTGCACCTATCTGATGCTCCAGCTAGGTGTGCCACTATAGTGCTCCTGCTCGGTGCTCCAAACAGGTGCTCCATATTGGTGCTCTAACTTGGTGCTCTCCCCTACTTGTCTGGATTTCTAATTGTGCTACAGGCCTGCTGTAAGCCTGGGGTTGGTTTGGCTAATGGGATTAGGTTTGCCACATCCAAAGCAACATCTGGAAAGCTTATCTATGAGTCATCTCAAAATCGGGGTGTCTACAGGGCCGCAGCAAGACATTGAACTTGTCAACCGAACTGAGACAATTGACGGATGTAACCTAGATAGATGACAGTGTCACCTGGATTGTTTGGGGTATTAGTCTAAAGGAAGATATAGGGCATGGCAAGATATTGGACTTGCTAATCGGACCGAGATAATTGACAAATGTCGTCTCGATAGATGACGGTATCATCCAGATGGTTTGGGGTATCAACCCAAAGGAAGATAAGGGGTGTGGCAAGATATCAAACTTGCGGATCGGACCGATAGAACTACAGATGTTGTCTTAAGAGATGATGATGTCACCTGGATAGTTTGGAGTATTAGCCAAAGGAGAGGGGCACTAGATCTCGCCCATGCAGTACGAGAATTCAAGGAAAGCAAGGCTTCATCCGTGCAGAGCAAAGACATACGAATGATGAAAAACTAGATCTCGATTGTGACGTATGAGACTCTAGGAAAAGCAGGACTTCATCCATGTAGAGCAAAGACACGCAAAGGATGCAAATTGTATCTTGTCGTGCGGTATGAGATTCCAAGACAAGCGGGACTTCGTCCATGCAGAGCGAAATCGAGCAAAAGACACAAATTTGGATCTCAACCGTGTGGTACGAGACTCTAGGACTAGCAGGACAACATCTGTGTGGAGTGAAGTAATGCGAAAATTGAAATTTTGGATCTTGATCATGCGATATGAGACACCAAGACATGAGAGACTTCATTCATACAGAGCAAAGTCCCACGAACGAGGGAAATTGGATCTCATCCATGTGATACGAGAATCCAGGATAGGCAAGACTTCGTTCATGTAGAGTGAAGACGTGTGAAAGATGCCAACTAGATCTCGCTTGTGCAATATGAGACTCCAAGGCAAGTGAGACTTCATTTGTGTGGAAAGAAGTCACACAAATGGTGCAAAACTAGATCTCTTGTGCGGTACTAGACTCCAAGACAAGCAGGACTTCATCAGTGTGGTACGAGAATCTAAGGTAGGCAGGACTTCGTTTGTGCAGAGAGAAGTCATACAAAAGAGGCTAACTGGATCTCACTTATGTGGTACGAGAATCCAAGGTAGGCAAGACTTCATTTGTGCAGAGCGAAGTCACGTGAAGGAGGCTAACTAGATCTCACCCGTGCAGTATAACAATCCAAGGTAGGCAGGACTTCGTCTGTGCAGAGCAAATTCGCATAAAAGAGGCTAATTGGATCTTGCCTGTACAGTTTGAGAATCCAAGGCAGGCGGGACATCATTCATGCAAAGTGAAGTGGCACGAAAGAGGCGAAGTGGATCTCACTCGTGCAATATGAGAATCCAGGACAGGTGGGACTTCGTCCATGCGGAGCGAAGATGCACAAAAGATGCTAACTAGATCTCGCCCATGTTGTACGAGACTCCAAAGCAATGGGACTTCGTCCATATTGAGCGAAGACATGCAAAAGATGTAAACTAGATCTTGCTCGTGTGGTATGAGACTCCAAGGCAACTGGGACTTCGTCAGTGTGGAGCGAAGACATGCGAAAGATGCAAACTAGATCTCGTCCATGCGATATGAGACTCTAAGGTAAGCGGAACTTTGTCGGTACAGAGCAAAGATGCATGAAAGATGCAAACTACATCTTCCCCGTGCGGTATGAGAATCCAAGGTAGATGAGACTTCGTCAGTATGAAGCAAAGACACATGAAAGAGGCTAACTGGATCTCGCTCATGTAGTACGAGAATCCAAGGCAAGCCGGACTTCATCCATGCAGAGTGAAGTTGCACGAAATGTGCAAAACTAGATGTCGCACGTGTGGTATGGGACTCCATGATAGGCGGGACTTCAGCTGTGCGGAGCGAAGTCGCGTGAAAAGGGTAAACTGAAGCATGCTGGGGTGTTTTGAATGTTGGTGTGTTGTGGTATTCCATGATTCTACCATAGGCTGGGGTTAGATTGTTGTTTGCCATGATTCTTCATTTGGCTGAGATTATACTGCCATCATTCTATGCGTTTGGATTCATGACCTTGTAGGAATAGATGTTCTCTTTGAGGGGCATTTTGGTGTTTTCTACAAAAAATGGGGCATAAATGCAATTTACCTTATTGATAGCATTGGTAGCAATTCTGGTTGATCCTGGGAGAACTAAAAGTTGTTGAGATCAACCTTAGGCTTGAAGGGTGCCCTAGTGCCATGCTGAGGGATTTTGCTATTCCGCCAAGTGGTGAGCCTATTTCCGTAACTTCCCTTATGTTGCCATTTTCAATTGTTCTGAGATATTTGCCATCTAGTTGGGTGCTAGAGGAGCATTTCTGTATTTTTGAAGGATGTATTTGAAGTCTGGTTGAATGCTCGAGGCAAATGTAATGTCTCGCAAAAGTTGGAGGCATTTATGTAGTTTCAAAAAGTTATGGGATTTTTCTGCAAATTTACTGCACCAATGGTTTTCTAGTAATATCCCCAGGCTCAAAGGGACACCGTGGCTAATGTCTGCTCGACTACAGGGTTGTGCTACGGAATTATGCACGGATGTATTTCTACAATTTTGTCAGATGTTGCCCACTTCATGCCATGCTGGTTATCCTGGGATGCTTGTGACAGGCTAAGTGCTGAGAGATTCCCCAGTCTTCAGGAACATCACTGCTGCTCTTTTGCCAAATATCAGGTGTCCTTTGACTTTCTACATAAAGTTAGGGGTCTATATGTAATTTTCGCAACAGTGATCGTGTATTGTGCATTGACTCAATGTTGTGAATGTCTGGGTCAGACTGCAATTTTGCCAAATAATTTAGACTTTAGACCCTAGACAGCAGCTGTTCCCGAAATGTTGGAGAAGCACTCAAAATCTTGATGGACCCCACCAATAACCGCTTCAACCGCTCCATCTTTTAGAAGGCCTCCCTCCTTGTGCCCATTCTTTCTTCTCCTTCTCACTTTCTCTTCACTCGTTTGTACACTCTTTCTCTCTTTCATCTCCAGCAGTGGCTAGGTTTTTGGCCAATCAGTGGCGGTGGGTGGTGGCAAGTGTTGGCTGGCAAGGAAGGGCGAGCGACGGCGAACATCGGGCCTCCGTGATGGTTGGACGCGAGCCCTGCGTTGGCTGAGAAAGGCATTGGCGGCCTCCAACATGGTGAGTCTTTTCCCTTCTGTTATTTCTTCGAGTTCCCTCTCCTCTTTCCTATTTTGGGTGCCTTGGGAGGACTCTGTCCGTCGACGGCTGGCTCAGGCTTGTCGGGGCAGCAGACGGCCTTCGACTCGTAGGTTGGAGAGGGAATGGTGTTTGGGTCACTAGGGCAGGCTGTGTACTGGGGCTACGCGATGGTTTGTCGGCGGTGGCTTTGACCAAGAGTCGGGGTTTGGTTTGACCAGTGGTACAAAGGGGTGGTTGCTCAGCCACGTTGGAAAGTGCCGTATGTCGCGTGGTGCCATGGCGGTGAGCAAGCGACTATGGTGCAGGGGCATGTCACGGAGGTGGGGATGGTCAACGTGGTCTGTGGGTCTTGGGCCCTGATAGTGGTGAGGGGCATGCTAGTCGGCGGTTGCTGTCGAGGCTGTCTGTGGGCTGAGTGCAGGTGGCAGGCGGTGGCGCTGGGGCTACGACTGGGCTGTGATGTAGGGGCATGGTCGGTTGTGAGTGGTTTAGGGCTGTCGACGCGTATGTGGATGCTGGTCGGTGAAGTTTGAGTATGGCTGAAGGAATTATGGAGCATAGGTTCAGTGAGTAGTGAGTTTTAGGGTATGCCCAGGGTAAGGTTTGGAAACCCCGACTACCGACAAGCTACTGACACCGCCTCACTGGTCCTCAGGGCACCTAGTAAACTGAGATGCCTTGTTTCGGTGTCACCGAGCTTGTTTTCGCCTGTAGAGTTAATTCTGTATTATGCCACATTCATTAAGCCATATGCCCTGCTTGTATTCCTGTTTATTTGTACATTTTTTGCCTGTATGCCATGATTGGAATGCTTTGAGTAATCGTAGACTTTTTGTTTTGTATTCCGTCATATGCTATTGCCTTGTTTTGCATTTATTGTGGATATTGCTTGTATGCCCCATAATTGGTGGTGCTTGTTTTCAATGCTCATTGCTGCTTGTATCTATTTTGCTTTAATGTCATTCTTTGACCTATTATGTTGATTTTGTTGTAGTCTGATTCAGAGCATATAGCCACGGACCCTTGGGCAAGTGGAGGTGCCTCTAGTTTGCGAATTTGGAGCCACAGTGCTGGTTCGGGCATCTCTGGTTCATGGGTCTCTCGAGGATTGACTCCTACTGCAGAGCCAATTGTTCCTGAGGAGGCATACACAGATTTAGTTCCTACTAATTTGTTTGCTTCTTCATGTAATTTTTGAAGCTATACTGACATCAATGCTTTGCAAGAGGTTGGGAACTTTAGGGGGTGGCTACTCAGTACCATCCACATCTATGAATGAGATGACTTTGAGGTAAATGATTTCTCGTGGCATAAATTGATTTACTTATTTGCAAGATGTTGTTGATCATGCTTTACTGTTTCTGTTAGGTGGGCGATACCGAGAGGGTGATGTGATGCCTTTGGGCACCTATGCTCACACACTTTGAGCGCCTGTCGGGGTTTCTTAGGGATTTCCTGTTGCATCGAAGCCCATTCGAGAGTTTATTGGGGATCTCGACTATACACGGACACTACCATTTCTTCTAGGCTTTGGCAGAGCGATGGAAATACGAGATGCATACATTCCACCTGCCATTCACAACCATCTCCCCAAACAACAAGTGGAGGAGCACTAGGATCTGCAGATAGGTTTGAGCTTCGATGGGGAGCCAACTGTTGGGAAGACCACACAGGGCTTCTCGAAGGTCTCTTGTCTACTGGGCCAAGAGCCTCCTCCACTGACTTGCTCTACCTACTACTTCTAATTTGTCTGGTTGTGGGAGTGGGACAAGTTTTGGCCAAATCCAGCTCTAGGTTTGAGGGAGGCTAACTTCGTTTTGCACTACTTCCTATTGGAGCTACTTGGTTTGATTTTTTGTGATACTGTAGACACCCTGATTTTGAGGTAACCCAAGAATGAGTGTCCCTATGTTGCTTTGGATGTGATCAGCCCTTAAACCGAGCTCCAAACCCATTAGCTAGAGCCCAAATCTGTCATTTGTGAGTAGGGCTGGCGCACCAAGCAGGCGCCCAGCTCTGGCTGTTGACCTTCCACCTTCCGGGCTGTTACTCTTGCAAACGAATGTGCCAACGAATATTCGAGGCTTTTCGTTTGCAAGACTCCTTTGTAACCTCCCTAGAGACCACT
>JAMKQA010079020.1:0-11811 GCA_024699735.1 Posidonia australis
GCAACTTGCGGACGACGGGCTGGGGACGTCAGCGCTGGGGACGAAGGCTGGGGGAGGAAGGGCTCGGGGCAACTTGCGGACGACGGGCTGGGGACGTCGGGCTGGGGGAGGGAGGGCTCGGGGCAACTTGCGGTCTGCGGAGCAGGCTGGAGGCTGCTGATTTTAAAGAGCCCGTGGCTGGAGCAGGTTGGAGCACGGGTGTCCTCACGGGTGGGCGTTTTGTCGACTTGCAGGGAAGGGATATCCAGCCCGTTGTCCACCGAAATCACCGACATGAGTAAAAAATCACCGACATCCACCGAAGTCCACCGACACCCACCGACATGTCGTCCGACATCAGGTAAGTCGCGACATACACTGTAATATCGTTTCCCTACCTACAGTTTCCGACACGTGTCGGCGAAATTTCGCCGACACTGTCCGACATTTAGTTCCATGCATGTTATGCACGCATAGGTTCATTTTTTAAAGTAGCATTATTTATAATATTTAATTTTTGTTAATTTCTGCTTTTAATTGCAGTAATATTCATTTAAAGTGGTTCAAGAGGAAACAATGGAGTTTGCAATTTTTGGTTATTTAAAATAATATTTCCAATTTTAGAGTTTTTTTAAATCTATTTTGTGTCTAAAAAACTGTGATTAGGATTCTGAAATAGCAAAATAATTTTCCTTTTGTTTGCATATTTTCTTATTTGTAATAGTTGTACTTTTAAGATTTATTTTTCTTCTCCCTTTTTTTGATATTATTATTGTTTTTAATGATAGTTTCTTTGTTTGACTTTTTTCTTATTCATTTTGATTTCAATTGCCGCAATGAAATATAATTTGCATTTTGAAGTAGTTAAGTAGTTGATTTTTGTGTTTATATGCCATTTTTATATTTAGGAATTTTTTTTCTTATTCCTTTTTGTTAAAATAAATGGATCTTTATGTTATCCAGTTAATAGGTTACTTATGGGTTAAGTATATCTTGTCTTATTTATGGGAGATTGTAATCCTTTGTTATATAAGAATAATATAGTAGTTTTCCTTTCTCATTCCACAGTATCAGAGCATAGGAAAAATCCTAAGGTTTGAGAGAGAGAGAGAGAACATAGTTGCTGTTGTCGTCGTAGATCCACTATAGGCGACGACGACAGTCCCGTGAGAGAAAAAAACTCATCTCCATCTTCCTCGTTGATCCTTTTTTCTTGTTGTCTCTCAAGAGCTCCATCTTCTCCTTCATTGTCGGCTCTACTTCCACCAATCCAATCGCCGACCATGTCTTGTTCCCTTCGTCTAGCGGCACCAGCAGCTCCCACAACCACGTCCACCTCCTGCCAACTCGTTGGAAGGGCCCCTCTTGTCCGCGGTCGCCCTGTCCAGAGCTTTCAGGCTCACCGGTAGCCCTTACAGGGCTCCTCGCTGTTGGCCAGACCACCGAAGGGGCAGTCCAGCCCTTTTTACCTCGTTGGAAGACGTTTTAGGCCACTTAAGGGCCCTTGTCCAGGGATTCCAGCACCGTTCCAACCTTCCAGACCAGCCGTCAGTCACTCCAGGACTCTCCGACACATGTCAGGCCGTCGGTGAAGCCTCCAGTCCATCCGTCAGGGCAGTCTAGCCCCTCCCGAGTGTCGATGAGCCCCCCATAGTCCCTTTTAGTCCGAGCATCGAGGCAATCCTCATCGGAATTCTTGGGATCTCGTCGTCGGGTAGGAGATTGGAGAGGAAGAAGAAAAAGAACGTGGAGTTGTCATTGGCCTACCTGGTGCAGAGCATCGTCCAGTCCACTGCCGTCGTCCAGCCTTGTCGTCGACGTCGTCGTCTCCAGCTCATTCCCCTGTTGCCTCCGCTTTTCAGACATGTCGCCGACCCCGTCGAGCCGTTACACCTTGCAAGCCGGTCCAGCAGCACTGCCGGCTCTCCCAGGCCCTCCTAGTCGTGTCATCAAACCATGCAGGGCCTTTCCCACACACTGTTAGCCTTCGAGGGTGCCTCCAGTCGTGCTCCCAGGCCCCGTCGAGCCGTCTGGCTGCCTCAGGTGGACCATTTTGTTGCCTCTGGCATAGATCCTCTGTTGTCGGGTGAGGAGGAAGAAGAAGAAACAGTGAAGAGGGAGAAGAGAGAAAATGAAAGAAGAAAGAAAATAGAGGAGAGAGAGGAAATGAAAAAAAACGGGTGAAAAGGTGAGAATTGAGAAAATGTTAGAGGCGAAAAAGAAAAAAAAAAGGGAGAAGAGAATTTGAGGGGAAAAAAAAGGGGAGAAAAGAATGTGGGAGATAGAGGAGAAGAAAAAGAAGGAAAAAAAAAAGGTTCAGATTCATGTCTTATACAGTCTTTAGATCTTACATCATTTTCGTTGTGTGGACTTGTCACATCCACATGTGTTGGTGCAGTAGTTGGTGTTTCGATTTTACGCCGTCTTCGTTGTGTGGACCTGTCAAGTCCACGTGTTGATGCAGTAGTCCGACTGTCTTGTTAGTATGTTTTTTTTTTGGATGAAGTCTTCTTCTTCGTATCTATTTATGTAACAAGCTGTGCATGTTAGATGCTCTAACTTGAAGGGGAGTGTTAGAATAAATGGATCCTGATATAGATCTTTATGTTATCCAGTTAATAGGTTACTTGTTGGACATTTGGCCTTATCATTTGCATCTCATGTATTTATCTTTTTGTGGTTTGTTTGTGGTTTTCTTCGTCTTTCCCTTAAAAGATTAGGTGGTGACTTCATTTTTTGTTTGTTTTATCCTATCTTACGCCTTTATCATCTTGGTATGGATGTGGCCTCCTCTCTTTGGTGCTACTACGTACCGGATTCTCGGGCGGGTATGATCACACTTGGTAATCATTTTTCATTTTTAAGAAACTCTTCTAGTTTTTTGTATATTAACTATATCAATTCACCATGGGTGATCCCAATATGCTTGGAAATGTTAGAATAGTTTAGGAAAATAATCTAAAAACCATCTTCCTAATACATTTAAGATTATGCTTTTTATACAAACTACAACATCTATATTCAATCATTTATAAATAGTTCACAAAAAGATTTAATAGATATAAATGTCCTTGCTCTTGTTAAACTTGGATATTTGTTGAGATATATCCTATAACAATAAAGCATATTTAAAATGGTAAACTTGACTTTAATTCGTTTAATTCATTTCTCAGAAAAAAAAACCTTCAAAATTGCGTTGTTACTTTTTAGGTCCACTTGTATCATAATTTTGTTATTATTGTTACACTATGTATTAAAAATCTGGTGGGCCCACCTTCTTTCTCATGCGAACATTAAAGACTGTAAAGGATCATATCAAAACATTTCTACAGAGTAAAACCATATAGGCCCGAAAAACTATAAAAAAATATCATGGGGTCCACCTCTTTTCCCCATGGGCTGTAAGATCAGCAAGAATAAAAGGTTGTGAGTAATTAGAGTCTTGGTGTCATGTTGATTGTTCAGAATATCAATTTGATGAGGACATGATTGGTATTTGCCATGTTTGTTTAGGGTAAAAATGTGAAAAATTTGGCAGAATCAGAACTCTCACTTTTATATTGATGATGATGATGGTAGTATGGATACACTTATGCTCATACCATTTCTTCCTTATTGGGCTGGCCCTATAATGTAATATTGTAATGAAGAATAAGTGGTAGTATCATGTAATCACTTAAACGATCACGTTACTTTATCTCATGCATGTTTTGAGAGGGTTTTTGCTCTCTTCTTCATTAATTTAGGGTTGAAGCCAAAATTTTTGCCTCCAGCAGTGATGGAAAAGCTGCTAATGGGGCACTTTGACGGAAAATGAAAGTATGTTGGCAGATATGCCTTCAAAATACTCTCTTTTAAACATACTTATTAAGGGGGGAGCCTAGGCTCCTAGATCTAAGACATTTGATCTTTTTTTGTGTTATTTAATATTGACCAAGTCTAAGACATTGTTACTCCCTTATATTTTCATTTTGTTTAGTTAAGACTTATTAAAACTTATTGCTTTTTACTTATTTAGATGTTAATGTGTGTTTACGTTGTTGCTTTGATGTTAATCTTGTTATATTTTATTGTTATCTTGTCATTTGTTATATATTTCAATGTTATTTGGGGATTAATTGAGTTAAGAACAGATATATCAATGCATAATTGCATTTAATAATATATAATATAAGAGTAAAAATACTGGATGTATTTCATTTTTTTATTTTTAATGGCGCCTAGGCGAGGTACCACAGCTAACACCTTGGTGCCTTAGTAAGTGTGCTTTTTAGTGTGTTCCCATTTGACTTCAACATGGGCTGATGTAGATCCAATACAAGGTATTCTCAATTTTCACCTGAAAAACCTGATACATACAGGTTAGCTATCACCAATGATGTGCTATGTTCAAAACCATGAATAGAGAAAAATATATGGAGAAAAAGACATTTTTCCTTGTTTGGGTTTTTAAAGAAAGAAATGGAGAGATTAAGAGAGAAAAAGTAAAATATCTAGTTTCTGTGAAAAACTTGAAAGAAATGGAGAGAGAAAAAAAGTTGTTTATGTTACGAATATTTTATTCTGAAAACACCCTCTAATGAAATTTTAATAATCCTGAAATCTAACTAGAGGGTATATTAGTATACTGGTTGTCTTTCTTTTCTTTTCTATCTTTAGCACTATTCAAATTTCAAACAAGAGATTATTTATTATTTCCTCTCATTTCTCTCAATCCCTCCTGCAAATCCAAAAAACACCTAGAAAGTGACTTTCTATTCTATTTTATTCTTTTCTTTTCTCTTGCTTCCTTGGTATCAAAGTGGACCCTAAAATCTGATTGAATATTTGTGGAACTTGACGAATATTTATATGTATTGCATCATCCTACTTGAGCTTCTTGTAGTCTAGAGTAAGAACTTACTTGACTAAAATTCTTGTGCAGCTTATCTTGAGATGCCGACATCTGTACAAATGTTTATAAGGTATTGATTCATTTATTGTTTTGCTTTCAGATACCAAAATTGAAAGCTGTGAACAGGAAAAGTCTCAGCTGCAAAGAAAACTTCAACAATCTGCTTTAGAAGTTGAAAAACAAGTAGGTATTCTTTCTCTTATGTTTCATAATCAGAGTATTGATATTCTGGCTTTTGCATGGGCCTGTTAATCAAAAGTAGAGCTTTTGGGGGAAAGGTTGGGTCTATAAATGTATTTTTTGGGCATAAATCCTAAGAAAAAAAAGGAATGCAAGTTCTTTTCTTTGGGTAGGATGGGAGCAGAATTAGTGAATAATCAGGGAAGGAAAGAAAAAAACAGCTAAGCATCACATAATTTCAAGAACAAAAGGAAACCCAAGTGTCAAACCTAGGAGCTTCACAACCCCAAAATCTTGGAAAATTCTAAAACATGTTTGAATATATAGTCCATCTTCAAGATGGAAGACTGAAAGGCAACAACTTTTATTGCAAACTACAGTCCCAACACATTGCATGGGAAGCAATCGACATGCAGTGTCGATTGACTGTACTATGACCAGTCATTGCATGTGTGAAACCCCTAACATCATCAACTATTTGAGAATCGCTGGCATAAATTTTCTTCCATGAAGCACTCGAAGAACGTGTTATCTGGAGATTTTCATCCACAATGTGGAAGGTAAAGGATCCAAAGTAGTGACTTTAGTGCAATTTGCTTCAGCTGGGGTAGCTATGGAAAACCCTATTTACTTAATCATTTTGGTTCAGGATTCTTGTCAAGTCTCCAACCATCATTTTGGATTATCCACATATCCATTAACATTTACCCTTTGAGTGTCCCATGAATCCGCAAGGGTTGCAATCCCAATATCATTACCATCCATTGCAGGCATTCATCCCACCTGGACTTAGCAAAATTCGGGGATTTCATTATCCATCCTATCTCTCTGCAGATGCAGATTCCAAGTCCATCTCATCCATTTCCATAAAATTCGGGGATTTCATTATCCATCCTATCTCTCCGCAGATGCAGATTCCAAGTCCATCTCATCCATTTCCATGGTTCCTGTATTTAGATGTGGCTATCCTTATGTAACACATTATTCTCCTCCACTTGTCTGGCCTGGGTTTATCTCAGTGTTAGCCAGTTTCCAGAATCGTTCGTAAATGGAAGACCTCCTTTAAAGTTGAGACCCATTAGATATTGGTTAATTCCAAGTATTTATAAAGAATGTTTTGCTTCTAGAAGTCATCTTCCACAGTAATCCATCTTCATCCACACTTTGGTGAGATGGTTTTGTTTTTGAACTGTAACCTTATACTTTGTAGTAGCTGAAGACACTGAATCGAAGGGTCAGTAAACCTCCTCCACAACATGCACAATGTGTTGACCCTCATTCTTGGTTTCCTCCCAAAGCCAAGTTCTGATTTTCACTTCAACATTTCCAGCACTTACTGGCAATTTAAAAAGACCATATGAAAGGCCGGTAAGTTGGAAAGAACACTATTTAGGAGAACAATCTTTGTACCAAGGCTTGAAAACCTTGTTTTTCATCTTCCAATCTCTTATCAATTTACAAAGATAACATCAATGATCAATCTATAACCTGGTTTCCTAAATGACAAGCAAATCGAGATATGTGATAGGAAATCACATACTGCCCCTTTGATGTTGTAGCTAATAGCTACACACTAGTTGTGCAAGCATGACTCTCAGACCCATACTTTTCCTTCAAGTCCACCATAAATGTCAGACTTGTGCATTGCGACACCCTATGTTTTGATCAATTTGTGTCACATCATGCCATATTTAAACATTCACCAAATACAGGTGGTTTTTTGTTGACGTGCTTTGGGGTTTTAAGTTACTGAGGCAAATGTTGGATTTATAATCCTAAAATACCAAGTATCAGTCCCCACATTACACGTATCATCACTTGTCAGAAAAGTGCTGCCTGAAGTATTATCCAACTTGTGAAGGAAATTGAGAGGTTGGAGCCAGAGATGATCAAGTAGCATCTGGGATTGAAATTAAGTACAATAGAGAAGTGCTGTTATCATTTGGACGACCTTCCACAGTCAACGCCTCTGCCTAGATGTCACCTAGTAAAAACGGATTTTTATTTAATTCTCTTACTGGAAAATAAAAGTGATTGGTTTCTAACTTTGTATGGTATGAATGCTGGATGACACATGGTCTAGATGCTCCAAATTCAGAAAGTAATAAAGCTCCATCTCTGATGGGCTCAACATCTGGATGTGAAGCAACCTAAGCATATCCAACTTTATCCAATTGAAAAGAAATAAACATGGAAGCAAAAGCCTGGTAGAGCACTACAACATGAGGTTAATAATAAAACATTTTGAAGGACAAAACAAAGAGGATTACATAGATCCTGTTGGTCTTTCATACATATGTAATGTTGTTGCAATTCACTACAACAATGGTTGGTAACTGGGCTATTTGTATTAGATGAAGAACGTGGTAGACTAAATTTTGAAACTGTTGAAAAGACCATAATCGATGTGGAAGAGTACATGAGCTCGTCAGAAGATCAGAACACTCCCTACTAGTATTAGCTGGATGAATTAAATCACTGTCACAATATTCTGGCTCTCTCGTCATTGCAAGAAGAGTGAGTGATTGTAGGTAAAATCTACAGTGATCGTGCATTTGTCTTTTTCATCAATTTCCTCTTTCCAAAATCCTTTAAAATTAGGAATTTTTGCTTGGGTGCCCTGTAAAGTAGCATATTTGCTCATATGCTCTTACAAAACAATTATTTATTGGTCTGCCCTCACAAAAACAAACTCGTCCCTAATGCCCTTGTAGTTAAGGGTCATGAGATACCATTGGTTTACACCGTTATCTACATGTTGAATGATTATAATATCCTTGCTTATATGTCCTCACAAAGTTCATTTTTGCTTACATGCCCTTTCTTTAGTTCTTTTTCAGATGTTCTAGTCTTCAATGGTCAAGTACTCCACCTTCAATTTCTATAGTCTTCTTCTCCATTACTTCTGCTGTTCTGCACTTATACTTCTTCCATTTGTTGTTCTTACTCTTCTTCTTCTTCTTCTTTTTGTTCACTTATTCTTCCTCCTCTCGTTTTTCTTCAGTGCTTGTTGTCTGTCTTGGTCATGAGTCCTATTCTGAATGTAATCATGAATCCTGTTTGAATCTGTCATGAGTCCTGTATGATTCTATCTTGAATCCTGATATCTCCAAACAAGCTATATCATAGCAAGCACTATCAACAGAAGCATATAATGTCTTATGTAAGGAATGTTATTACAGTAGATAATGCCATATAAAATGTCATATACTTCAAGCTTTAGCAGTGTCACATACTTACGAGCTTTACCAATGTTAGTACTTCAAGCTTTAGCAATTTCATATAAATTGCCATACAAAGCAATGTTATTACATTAGATATTGTCTTACATAACCAATTCACTTTTTAGTATACCTCAAGAACCCTGTTAGGACTACAAAAACATCTCAATCATTCTTCAGAGTGTTGTATACTTCACACCTATTGCTGCACAAAAAGGGGCTACTATGCTGCACAAAAACGGAGTTATATCTCCAAACCACTTTGTTGCACAAAAACAATCCATATTGCTGCACACAAAAAAACTTCCCAAACCTCCTTCGGACCTTCATACCTCTTTCTAAGGGTTTTAAGGAAGGATCAAACTATCGAGTATTTGGTCTCTCTCCAAGGCTGCAACTTCTCCACTCTCCTTGTTCTACTTGGTAGATTGACAGTACCACTACTTTAATTTATCTCAGAATTCCCAGACATGTCAAAACCAGAAATTGGCATCATGTTAAACCCAAGAGTTGGAATCATGTTAAAACCTGTGTCAGGTTGGTGTTGTTCATATGCGACTGCATAAGGAAAAAGTCATACTTATAGAAGAGTTAAACTTGTAGAAATGAAACGTTAAAACAACATACCCAAAAAAAAAAAACAACAGACCTGTCAAAGCCTGAGTCCCTTGTCCATCATTTCCAACAAAGGATGAAGTCATTGCTGTGGCTCTACCTCTCTTTCCTTTCCTACCTATCTTTCCAACTTTTGGTTGTGTTCTCCCACTGTGACATAGAATAACACAAAATTAGCTTGGTTTATGAAGAAATAAATGACAAACAACGAATAAAAATGACTTGCTTTGGATTCCTAATAGGAAGTTATTCATTGCAAGTCCTTCCTTGGTGATCAAACTGGCCACATTCGCTGCATTTGTGTTTCTTTATAACTTTCCTCTTCTCATTTGGGGCCTTTATCCTTTTCTTCCTTGGTCTACCGGGAGGCCTCGAAGCTCTAGGAGGATAAACCTTGAAAGGCAAGTTCTGTTTTGGTCAATTCTTTTTGTCCCCTACAGAACATATTCCTTGTTCATGTACTTGCTTCAACTTGTTAAATTTGAAGCATGGACTCACATAATCCTCCTATTTGACCCCCCTCAAACATGCTTTCAGTTCAGTTACATGTTTACAAGGAAAACCAGTAACCAGCCATCTTCTACATGGGCATGCTATCTCATCCAACTTGACAATGCACCTATCATCGGGATCATTCACTTCAGCATGCAAATTACTATACTTGATAACTTGATAGCCTCTGAAATCATGGCTAATATCAGCCAAATATAACTTTGTCTTATACACTAAAGGATCCCTCCATTGTCTGCCAGTCTTTTCCTTTCCTTACAAACATCATATGCATAATCTTCAATTTTATGCTGTCAATGCAGTCATCTATTCGCTTCCCTCTAGCATCACCAATCCATACATTGAATGATTGAGACAAGTTGTTGCATTGAATAACTTCCTCACCAGACATCCATCTTACTCCATATAGCAGTTTTTCTTGTCTGTTCAAGTAGCCAGTCATGTGCTTTCTTGTCGACTTCCTTCAACTGCATCATCCATGACTCATACTCACTCTGTCATACTCAGTCTTCATGATCTTGCAACATTCCGACACAACCTCTCTAATGGTTCACCTTTGAAATCCTTTTTACAATTTTGTACAAGTGTCTCATGCAATTTCTATGTTCTGCATTAGGATAGAGTACTGCAATTGCTTCTTCAAGACCCTTGTTCGTTGAAAACAAGATCTAGCATATTCTCCCTAATTCCTTGCTTCAAGTTGTCAACATTTTAGATATACTAACAAAGATGTGCCTGTATGCCCAGAATCGACCTCTTAAAAGGATCAGTCACCCTTGGTCATATCTTGTTTAATAGATAGAAAACTTATCTTATTTCACCAAATATTTTTCATTGGCTTGTGAAGTGGATGACCAAGTGATGTGACAGTCATCCATTACAGTTTAATCTGCAGGAGGTGGTTGTCTCATCCATAGAATCAAACGTCGGTTTCGTGTCGGACTTCGGTCCGACAAAAATAGGAAATGTGTCGGACGTCGGTGGAAATGCGGTAAATTTACGGAAGTCCATGGAAATGATAAAAAAACTTTGAATTTTGATTTGAAACTCTTAGATAAGCTAAAGTAAGTAATAATCTACATATTAGACTACTTAGATCAACTTCCTCAATATATATCACATGAAAATACAGTAGATAGAATTAATAGAAACATTCCGAAGTATAAATAATACATAAAAATATTTAATAAATGTTTAAAAACAAAAGACTCAAAAAAATTACATTATATATGCTTAATACTATGAAGAATGCTTTGGTGGATCAAAATATTCTTTCTGTACATCAACCATATTGTGTTCTCGATGAATTTGTTGTCGAATTTGAGTCTCTCCAGAACACATAGTTGTTCCAAGACATATGATTATAATATGTCTGATATTCATTGATGAAGTACTGATATTGTGTTATTGGCAGTTGTATTAAGAATCCTATTGGTAGATATTGAGGAATTATATGTACTGGTTGAGACTGTCGAGGGATGTAAGAATGACTTGGAGGACGTTCAGGTGGTTGTCCTTCATATTGTGTTGGAGGAGGTGCATAATGAAATAATGAATCCTTATCCCATCCAGTTTGTTCGCTTGGAGCATAAGATGTAGTTCTTGTCCAATCGCTTTGAGTACTATCGTCTGTTTGTCCAACAGAACTACCTCCATAAGAACTATAATTATAAGGATCTCAAGGATCTCTAGGATCATGAATACTCAAAGAGTCAAGTGAGTCTAACAAAGATCCTCTTGAATGACTGCTCCAAGAATCTTCATCTAGTTGTTGATCACGACGATCCCGTCGTCGATAATAAATTTCTGGTCAGCCTCCATGATCCTTATCTTGTGTAGCATGTGTGAAGGCATCCTCCCCTGTAAATGGAGTAAGTGGCCTTTGTGTCTCTCTCTGTTCTTGTGGCTCTTCTGTTGCAGGTGGAGTTACATCTCTAATGCTACCATCATCGTCGTCTGGTGGTTGTGTGTCATCATCATCATCTGTGTTACTGTCATCCCTTAAACCTGGAGTATGTCCACGAGAGTGTTCTGATGAGCTCATGTATTCCTCTACATCAATGCCCATTTCACTAGAAATTCTAGAAGATGGTCTACCTTCTTCTTCATCTAGAACTGGTTCTCTATTTTCTTGCAACCATTGAAGTATAGGATCATCTTCTTCGTCATCGTAATAAATATATGCAAGATCTATTAGGTCCATGTAATCTTTTTCTTCTCCCTCTTTAATATGTTTTATTCTTAGCCGCATGTTATAATGCACAAATACCAAGTCATTCAACCTTGTAGTGCCTAATCTGTTTCTTCTCTTTGTATGAATAAGGTTGAATGTACTCCAATTTTGTTCACAACCAGATGCTGCTGCTGTTTGAGATAAAACCTTTACAGCAATATTCCTCAGATTTGGTGCAT
>JAMKQA010079021.1:0-14464 GCA_024699735.1 Posidonia australis
GTGCGAACCCACTGCGCACAGAACACAGAGAAGCAACAACAACCAACACACAACTGGATTTACCATTAATAAACCATACACAAATAATTACAAGAAATTCCATGGTTTAACAATAAATGGAAAAATCCAGGCACAGATGTTACATTATGGGACGATGGCGATCCTTGGCATTGCAAGTCAAAGATAGACCCTTCGATGAGGAGTCTATTGAGATTGTGATTCAAGGAGGATAGCCAGTAGTCAAGGCTCTGCTTAGCATACAACCAGTCACTACCTTTTCATCTTTGCTTCAGGTAGGTGCCCGTGTTGAGAGTTCTCTGTGCGGCGGTAGTTTTCCAACACTCCCTACATTTGCTAAGCAAGCCACTTCCTCACATAGTGGTGCCAGTAGCATCAATAATAACAGTAGCGCTAATGCCAATCCACCCAAGAGGTTGGATCCCTCCAAGAACGTAGTCTCTTACATCAGATCCCCTACTACACCAACAAATGTCCATTCGCCTCCTCAACGCCATGTAGTTTATGCACCCACACCCACACCTAGAGTACCTCATGCATCACACATTACTCCCAATGCCACTCTAGTATACCCTACCTTACCGGTCAGGATGGGCCCGCCATTGGCACATGCACAACCGAAGCGACAATGTCGTGACATCCACCACCTGTAGACACCCCAATATGCTTGCAAATGGACCAAACCCTAGAAAACAAAATAAAACTCTAAAAAGCAAAACAAAACCCTAGAAAAACCCCAAAATGCAAAACAAAATCATAAAACCCTAGAAAAACCCTAAAATGCAAAACAAAACCCTAAAACCTAGGTTAAACCCTAATCCAAAAGTTAAACCATAGGTTAAGACTTAAATTAAATTTAAAACCCTAAACCTAGGTCAAACCCAAAACCATAAGTCAAACCCTAGGGCATAAGTCAAACTCCAACAAACTTAACTACTTCCCACTTCACTCTAACAAACTTAACTACTTCTCAATTCACTCCAACCACCTTAACCACTTCCCACTTCACTTCAATCACCTTAACCACTTCCCACTTCACTCCAACCACCTTAACCACTTCCCACCTCTTCTTATTCACCTTCCACTCTAACCATAACAACCAACCAAGCCATTTGGAAGCCTATAAAAAGCCCTATTTGCAAGTGAAAATGGGACTATTGAAAAATTGAGAGAAGAGCTTCTCAAAGCTTTTTCTCCCAATTAGAGCAATCAGAGTGATCCTAGAGCATGGAGGAAGCTCGTGGAGGAGAGAATTCAGAGTTTTCAGTCATCTCTGGCGAGCTTTGGTGATCAACTCCACTGCCAGACCAGGTAGGCCCTTCACTGACTTCAATTTATGTTAAAAATGCTCTCCTAAGTCTCCCTTTGTCTCCCTTGATCGATTACAACGGAGCCAGAGGCCTTCTCTGGTCGGAATCGTGTTCTCGGGCCTCGCCAGAGTGATTTTCCGGTGGCTTAGGTGGGCATGCGAGTCCAGGGCATGATCCTAGCCCTAGAGCGCTCGAACCTCCTCCCTAGACCTCCCTCTTGCTTCTCCACCCATCAAAACCCCACTCTAGTAGTTGCGGAAGTCCTCGATAAGAGATCGCCAGAATCATGACGTCTCACCGTCGTTGGGGAAGAAGGCTAAGAATCGTGAAGGGACACGTGCCTCTAGCTCCGTCGTGCCTCTCCTATCATCTAGAAACACTCCACAGCACGCCCCCAGCGCTCTAGAGCCGTCAGAGCCAAGCCACGAGCCCTAGATCACTCTTGCAACCAAGCTTACCAGAGAAGACGATGGCGACGGCAAGAAGAACCCAACATCGTGCGATCTTCCTCCATTTTGGTCCCTGGTGGAAGGGGAATGATCCTCACCGCAATACGAAGCCTCCTGGATCCCTGAGCGCCACGTCTCGACCATCCAGCAACCTCCTTCTTCTCCGACACCATCACTGGAGTGCCACGACAGCGAGGGAGAGAAGCAACCTTTCCCGACCGTTGAATCTGAGATCCAGACCTCTAGATCCTCTCCTCCTCTTCTCCTCTTGCTCATTGTGCCACATGATCCTCGATCAGGCTTTGGGATGCTCCTCCAGACCATCTCCGGCGGTCGTCAACGGTGAAGTTCTGTCGCCGGCAGTCGTCGATTCCTTTTCTTTTAAAAAAAAAGTTTTCTTTTAATAAAACTTCTGAACTTTTTGTTTTCTTACAGATAGGTCCTTCTTTTGTTACAAGTAGGTCCTTTCTCCTTACAATTAGGTCCTTGCAGTTTTTTTAAATCGTTTGAATAAAGTTTGATTTGATAATATTTCAATGTGCCCCTTGAGCTTTCTTAATAATGTTTTCCAGGCTTAAAAGTTTGACAAAAACCCCTAGAATTTCTTTTCATGCATTAAAGTCTAGCATTTTTGCATTTAAAACCCTAAGTTTCATGAAAATAATTCTAAATGCATATTTCTCTGATTAGATTGCATTTAAACCCCTGAGCTTCCTTAAAATAACCATGAATGCATGTTTCTCTGTCTGAATTGCAAATTAAACCTTGAGAATTTAAATATTTTCTCAAATGTGACTTACTTTGCATTTTAGCCCTTGAATTTTACACTAAATGCATGTTTCCTAGGGTAAATTTACATTTCAGCCCCTAACATTTTCTGTTTTCAAACATGGACTCTTTTTCTTGCATATTTTACCCTAAATTTCTACAAGAATTGCATTAAATACATGTTTTAATGGAAAAAAATTATATGAAATGTGTTTTTCTATGTATTTTTGATGATTTAGCTTCAGAATTTCAGTTTTCCTTTAGAATTTGGGTTTTTCTGCACAAAAGCCCTTGGAATTCACATTTTCACACTCACACATGCATTTTGCACTTTTTGTTGCACTTTTTCATGCATATTTTCTCGTATTTTTTTCCTAGCATCGTGCACTCATTTCAAAATTGGTTTTCTCATTGTTTCCCAGATTTTTTTCGACTTTTCATCGTCCGAGGGCGTACATTAACAGACTTAACAATGTCGACATTGTCCCAAATGAGGATTATTTTCCCCAAATTGATTTTCTCATATTTATTCAAATTTCTGCTAATTTGTCCCACGCTTTCCGAGAGTTTCTCGATTTTCATGATTTTCCTCATCGCCCAAGGGCGTATAGTAAAGTGGCATTCTAAATGCCTACATTTGTCCCTTGGATTATCTTTTTTCCTTTTATTCTTTTCTTCTCTTTGATTTGGCATATTTTTTCAGTCATCTTTAGCATATGCATTCATAATAGGCAAGCACACACCTAATAGACCATTTGGCAAGTAGGAAACCTAGAAAGACCAAGTTCTTCGGGTGCATGAGGGTGCCTAACCCCTTCCCCATGCATAACAAGAATCCTTACCCGTTTTCTGCCCTGCATTGATTTGTGCACTACATCCATTAGGCACGGAGCATACATGTTTCTTCTTCTTGGTTTTCTTTTGTGTTTGGTTTTCCTTGTCTTTCCATTAAAAGACTAGGTGGCAACTCCTTTCCTTATCCTTTCTTATCTTTCCTTGGGGTTTCCGAGTCTAGTCTTCTTCTCTGGATTAACCATCTTTGTTGTGACCGTATCGGGGCTCCTTGTGTGCTTCCACGCACTGGTAAGGAGAGCTGTGCAGGGTTCCACCGGCATGGTCACACCACTATATTGCTTTGGTGAACCCATTGCGCATAGTTTTCCCAAAAGTCGCATCCCTATTGAGGCTTCCTGAAATTCGCTCGCCACCAAGTCCGCTTCCTTCATGGTATAATACGAATGCATTCTGCAATTTCCATCGAGTCATAGGCCACTTGACGGATAATTGTATCACACTAAGGGATGCAATCTAGGACTTCACTGACTAGAAGGTCATTGTGATTAGCACACAGGTGGCAGGCCCAACGCCCACATTGGTGGCAGCACAAGCACCTCCAGCACATCCCAACATTGTTAACCAACCTTTGCCTCAACATTCAACCCGGGAGCATCAGGTCCCTCAGGAGTCAATTCTATCTTTCCTCTTCATTCCATCTCATCCTCAATTCATCCTACTTATCTCATTCATAAAGTATCATCTCCATTTCCCTATTAGTTGTATCGATCTTTCCTCGATGGTTTTGAGGAGTCAATTAATATGATTCACCTTACCATTGAGCCGAAGCACACTGTGGCACCGCCTATCATACATCCACAGTGACCTACACCAGTTTGCCTTTTAGCTTGGCCACAATCTGCACCTTTTCAGTCTTAAGCACCCTAGGGCTACCAAGCTTCATATCCACCAGCTATCCTAGTAGAGCTAGTAGCCCATCCTCTGGTCGTTGTCACCCTTACTCATGACACTCATTGTGTTCCATATAATTATGCTGCAGAAGTAACACGATCGGGTAGGGTGTACAAACCCCTAGCACCCAAACCTAGTTTTCCAACACCAAATCCCATCTAGTCAGAAGCTCAACCCTCTAAACCTCCAGCATTCGAGCCTAGTCTTCCAGCACCAGTTCCCATCCAATTGCAAGCTCAGCCCTCACAACCACCTACACCAAGAGTAGCTCCACCCATTCCCACCAAAAGAGACTAACCTTCAGCCGACATAACCACTCAGCTTAAGAAAGTTAAGGCTAACATCTCCATCTGGGATTTGATCCACACATCAGCCGAGCATAGAGAAGCCTTCCTTAGAGTATTCCAAGCTGCCCATGTATCCTCAACCATTGAGCCAGCCACCCTCAAGAATCTAGTGTGTATGATTATGGCACCATAAGTAATCTCCTTCTCGAGTCAAGAATTGCCACCATCATGAACAAATCACAATTCCCCCTGTTCATCATCATGCAATACCGAGGCTTTCGCATCCCCCTCACTTTGGTAGTGTAGACACCCTGATTTTGAAGTCACTTGGCAGCAGGCTCCCCCGGATGATGCTCTAGTTGCGACCACCAAAACCTTGGCCCACTTAAGCCCACACAAGCCAATTTAGGCCTACACTAGCCCACTCTAACCTAATTAAAATAAAAAAAAAACAAAACACATTTAAAATCCACCTAAAATCCAATTTATAAAACAAAAACCCTAATTAGAGTCAAAGTCAAATTTAAAACACTTAAAATCCAATTAATGAAACAAAAACCCTAATTCAAGTCAAAATGAAAAAAAAATCCACTTAAATCCAATTAAAACCCAAGTAATTAAGAGAAAACCCCAATTAAAGTCAAAATCCATTAGAAACCCTAACTAATTAAAATTTAAAACCTTAATCAATCCAAAAACCCAAAATAAACCAATAAATCCTAATTTAAAATCCAGAAACCCTAAATAAACCAATAAACCCTAATCAAAACACAAAAACCATAAATTAAAACCATAGACCCTAATTAAAACCCAAAAACCCTAAGTAAATCAATAAACCTTAATTAAAACACAAAAACCCTAAATTAAAACCATAAGCCCTAATTAAAATTCAAAACCCTAATTTAAAACCAATTAATTAAACCCTAAGTCCCAAAATTAAAAATCAAATTTAAATCACAAATCCCTAATTAAAAGTTTAAAATCAAAAATCCGAAAATCCATGAAAATCACAAAAAAAAAAAGCCTAAAATAATTTAAACCCTAATTTAAAACCAATTAATTAAACCTTAACCACAAATTTAATTAAAATCATAAAACATAAATAAAAAGCCTAAATTAAAATTCAAAACCCTAATTTAAAAACTTAAAAAAAAAACATTGAAATCCATGAAAATCCCAAAAATAAAATAAAACGAAAACCTAAAATTGTTAAAACCCTAATTCAAAACCAATTAATTAAACCCTAAATCCCAAAATTTTAAAAAAAAATCAAATTTAATCACAAAACCCTAATTTAAAACTTAAAATCAAAACCTTAAAAAATCCTAAAATTTCCAAAACAAAAACCCCAAAACCCTAAGCCCATTTACAGCCAATAACCCATTTAATCTGTAAACCAGAAAACTTTAGAAAAGCTAAAAATAACTCTGGCGAGCCTTCAATGCTGGTGACCGCGATTTTTCTGGCGATGATCTTGACAGCCAATCTCTGATTCACCGATGTGCGATCCTTGATTCCGCAATCTTCGGGCTTGCCTCCTCCGTCACGAGGCCCATCCAATGGCGGAGCCCATCCAGGAGGAGGATCGACGATGGAGGAGGTTTCTGCTAGAGTTTAAAAGCTCGTCACCATCGACAGCCGACGATCCATCGTCGAGCCTCCCCTTCAGCAAGCCAAACCCTTCCTCCCTCGATACCTAGCTCACTAGGAGAGCGACCCCCACTTTCCAAAGCGATCCCAACCCATTTTGCTTCCCGGAGCCCCCAACCAGAGCACCGCTGGAGCTACTTCCAAACACCGTTGTCAAGCCTCGTCAGGCCAGACATCCACCTCCAGTTAGGTAATTCCTCTCCCATATAATTTGAATGTCATGCCTTCATAGGTCTGGAGGCGCCCCTTAGGTTCTAGGTCGTGGCTCCATGGCTCTGGAGGAGCCTCCCCGACCACCTTGGGCCCTAGAACACCATCGTCTCACTGCCGCCACCGACCCTCCGCCATGGAGTTTCCAGGGGTGCCCTAATCGCGCCAGCCCTAGTCCACCTCCTCTGGAAGCTTCTCTGCGTCACCACGAAGCCCTCCGCACCGCCACGCTGTTGCTAGGACCGTCACAGCCTGCAACGATCCACCACAGCCACCACCGCCGACACAGGGGATGGAGCCCTCGATGGAGACTCTAGAAGCTTCCTCGCACCGCTCTGAAGGTCCTTCTAGTGTCCCCACGCTGTTCCATTCGTCGGAGTGCCGCTGCACTGTGCCGTCGTCTTCCCCGTCACTGATCAGAGAGCCTCACCGAAGTGCGAGGTGGAGGAGTCTTTAGGCCTCCCTAGCCTTGTCCAGCCTCCCGAAGACCGTCGCCATGGCCCTCTGAAGCTTCCCCAACCGTAGCTCGCCACCCACCACTGTAGGGCTGCTGCAGAGCTATCGTCGGAGTGCTCGCCGAAGGAGGAGTGCCGGTGAGCCTCTAGTGATCATCGAAAGGGAGCTTTTTAGGTCCAGGCTCCATAGTTTTAGATTATTTTATTTGAGTCCTCAATTTATTACAGTTAAGTCCTTTTCATTACATTTAAGTCCTTTTTCTTTATGTGTTAGCCCTAGTAATTTTAAAATATTTCCTGTTCTTTTATTTTCTCTGGAAAATTTGCACATGATTCCCTACATAATTTGATTTTTCATTATCAATGCATTCATGCATGTTTTATCACATTTTAACCCCTACATCCATATTATCTTTATAATTAAGTCCTGAATATTTGCATTTAACCCATGAAATATTTTAAAATGAGTTTTCCCTTTGAAATTGCATTTTGAACCCTAAACGATTTAAAAATCACAATGGCCATCATGAAAATTGAATTTTCTTTACATTTAGGTCCTGATCTTTTTCATTAAGCCCCTAGAACATTAAAAAAATGAGTTTTCACTGTAAATTTTACATCTTGAACCCTAACAAACCTCATAATTACACTGACCAGTACGAAAGCCTAATTTTTATCACATTCATGTCCTAAAATTTTGCATATAAACCCCTGGATTCACATCAAATCATTCCTAAGCACATACAATTTGCATATAGGCCCTTAGGTTATTTCTAAATACATTATTTAGGGTTTTAAATGTTTTCTTGCACATTTTAGATATTTTTCACTCATTACATTTCACATTTTGCATTTAATCATAGAGTACATTTAGAAATCATTTTTTCACTGTGAATTGATCTTTAGTCTCACATTTTAACCACATTTGGAATTATGTGTGAATTTTGCACTTTAGACCCTAATTTTCATGAAATTATCCAAGTGCAGTTTTCACATCTCAATGTCACATTGACATGGGATCCATCATTTGCATGTTAGAATAGATGCCATGAATATAGTTTTCATCCAGATTCTCACTCTTTTTGTGAATTTTGCGTTTTAGTCCCCATATTTGTTTTTTATTGTGTTTATATCATATTATTGTTTTTTTCCCTTCATGTTTTCTTGCAAATAACATCTTCTAGAATTTTGTCACCCATTTTGACACAACCTAGATCATGCATCATCCCCATACTTGCATTTATCACATCTGGCCATGAGAATAACGAAATTGCCCCTATGTCTCTAATCCAAGTGCATGCATTTTAGTTTTCACACTTAGCCCTACCTAATGCTTGTCCAAGTCATCCTTTAGCAATTTTTACGCATTTAGGCACCTATTCAATCATTTCATACAGTTTTCATCATATTTACACATACGTCCCTCCTTTTAGCGAGCCCGCATCTCACGCCTTTCTTTCGGGGATTTCTTTCTTCACTTTGCTTTCAGAAATAATCCTTCGATATTCAATTTGATTTGCTTTAATCCTACATTTCGAACTTTCTTTTTATTTGATTTCAATTTCATTGCCCGAGGGCGTACACAAACTGACCGAAAGGCCCACATTGGCCCATTTACGAAATATTTCTTCTTTTGACTTTCACGACTTTTTCCATGATTCCGATGACTTAGGTCAATCCCACTTTTTTATCTTTTGACATCAGTATGGTTTTCCCAAGCATTCTACCCAAAAACATCATCATTTCATGTGATTTTCTCTATCATGTCATACTTTGCGATTTCATCATTTCATGTGGATTTCTTCGCAGGTTTCACGCATCATCTTGCAGATTCATCCAATTTTGTTATGGCATACATGTTAGCATATTTAGGGCACAGTCTAGGCTTAGCAAACATTCATCCAGGCTTTAGCAAGTGATTTAGACTAGAAAGACCAAGTTTCTCGGGCGTACGAGGGTGCCAAACACCATCCTCTTGCGTAATAAGAATCCTTAACCATCCTCTAGTTAGCAAACATTTGGCCTCCACATTTGCATCTCATGCATTCGATCTTTTGTGGTTTTTCTCTTCTTTCCCTTAAAAGACTAGATGGCGACTCCTTTTCTTTTTCTTTTATCCTATCTTGCGCCTTCGCCATCTTGGCATGGCCGTGATCTCCTCCCTTTGGCGCGACCATACGTCGGAACCCTAGGTTGGCATGGTCACAGGTAAACAATGGAGTAGGCTTAATTGTCTACCCCTTGCGTACTGCAAGTGCAATCAGATTCATGTTTTAAGATATAATACCAACTATGAAAGGGATGACAACCTTCGATAACATGCACCACGATGCACTCGAGATCCTGGTCATTCCATTGACCATTGGTCTAGCTCGCTTCAATGTAGAATTCTACGTCGTTGACATCGAGCCCTCCTTTAATCTCTTGCTTGGACACCCTTGGCTTCACAAGCATCAAGTCATTCCCTCAATTCTTCATCGTATGATCAAGTTCTACTGGGATGACAGCGTTGTTATTGTCATGGCAAAAGATTTGGAGAAGGTTGAGGTAGTCTCTGTTGTAGCCCCCCAGATTGTTTAGTTTGATCCCAAGCCTTCTAATATTCTATACTGTGTCAACTAGTTTGAGCCGGTTAATTTCATTCCTGCTCTCGAGCACGTCAGTCGTATAGCTTTTCTTGATAATCCCCGTTCGATGGTCGATAACTTGTGTCGCAAGTGGGGATACGAGAAAGGAACACCCCTTAGGTGATTCGACAAAGGAATCACCAAGACAATCAAGGTGGAAGAGTGGAGAGAGCGTGAAGGATTGGGATATGTGCATCAGTTCCAGAAGAAGAGATTCTCGTACTCTTGTAAGTCTACAAAGATGATCATTCCCCGAGACTTGACTAACTTCACTAGTGCAGGCATTTAGATCCGAACCAAAGCCCATTTACAGACCCAGTAACACAGTCAGCAGTAGTTTGGATCTGTCCAGAAGATTCTTATTCAGAGAATGATCAGTTGGAGTTAGAGCAGGTTATTGAGCAAATCTATGAGCAAAGTCAGAATTGTTTAGTTTTGTCAGAGTCAGGACAGTCAACAGTGTGTCAGGAAGTGGTAGTGGAAGACCCTGTTTAGAAAGTAGTTCAGAAAATAGCCTGAGAGACGACATAATTGGCAGCCTGGATGTCTTGTTTCAAGAACAATTGGATGTGCTTGTAGAGGATCTAGCAAAACATAATAGAGTGAGGAAGGGAAAGACAGCTTCAGAATCGCAATCATATTCACCAGTACCCCAGCAGTACCAAGTTTCAGTTATTGTCCTTCAACAATCAGAGAAAGTGTTTGCTAAACCAATGGAGTTAATCTCTTGGTAGCTGGTAGGCAGGTATAACTGGTATTGGCAACCCAAGCCTCACCTTTGGGGTGAGGAGCAAAACAAAAACCCAAGCTAGGCTCAAGAAGCATCACAGGCGGCAGCAATCTCATTAGTCAGCAACAGGATAGCTACCAGCATGTAACATCCTTTGTAAATATTATGAAAAATACAAAAAATCTGAAAATCTTAAAAAATCAGAAAATGTAAATAGAGATGCACCAACCTCGGAAGCAGAGAGCCCCAAATCCTCAGTTGGCTTAGACAATTGTATTGTAGAAGAGGTCGCACAGTGCAACTACAAGAATACAAATATCACTGTGACCATCATGAAGCGCCATCATGGGACAAAATTAGAGGAAGTTCTCTCAGTCAATATTACAGATCCAACCTTTGAGCAAGAAATTCTATCCAAGTGCGTTGCTTATGGAGAGGAAGATGAGGTTGTCAAGGCAGATGGTGTAGATGCCGAAGACGATAATAATGTACCCTCACAGTTTTAGCCTCATGACAATGACCTAGAGGGCCCTAACTTACATGTGGAAGAAGAGATAGAGCTTGTCAACATTGGCACGACAAAAGATGTTAAAGAAACACGCATCATTGCCAAGCTATCACTACAAGCAAAGGAAGAATTTATAGCCTCTCTACAAGAATATGTGGATGTCTTTTCATGGAGCTAAGATGACATGGTCGGCCTAGACATAGAGGTGGTGGTACACACATTACCACTAAAACCAAATTCAAAGCCAGTCAAGCAAAAACTTTGCAGATGGCGACCTCAATGGCTATTGAAACTCAAGGAGGAAATCATGAAACAACATAAAGTCAAATTCCTTAAGGTCATCCTATATCCTGAGTGGCTCGCGAATGTGGTGCAAGTGCCAAAGAAAGACGAGTGGGTTCACATGTGCATAGACTACCCAGATCTCAACAAGGCGAGCCCTAAGGATGACCTCCCGCTTCCCCACATTGATATTTTGGTTGACAATACAGCAAAGCATAAAATGTTATCATTCATGGACGGGTTCTCAAGATACAACCATATTAGATTGCCAAAAGAAGTCATAGAGAAGACATCTTTCATCACCCCTTGGGGAGTCTTCTACTACAGGGTAATGCCATTAAGGCTGAAGGATGTAGGTGCAACATATGAGAGGGCCATGACAGCATTGTTCCATGACATCATGCACCGAGAAATTGAAGTGTATGTGGATGATATGATCACCAATTCGAAAGAGCCCGAGGATCATTTCTCCTGCCTAAGGAAGTTGTTTGACTGTCTAAGAAAGTATAAGCTCCGCCTCAACCCAAACAAATGCACATTCAGGGTATCCTCTAGAAAGCTCCTTGGTTACATCATCAGCCAAAGAGGAATAGAAGTGGATCCCCACAAAGCCAGAGCCATTATTGGCATGCCACCCCCCGCCATTGAAAAAGAGGCCCGAGGATTGTTGGGGCTATTACAGTATATCAACTGGTTCATAGCACAACTCAGACCCATCTACGAGCTGATCTTCAAGCTCCTGAGGAAAAATGCACATACACACTAGAATGACGAATGCCAAGCGGCCTTCGGCAAGATCAAGTAACTTTTGGTGAAACCTTTAGTCTTAGTCCCTCCTATGCCAAGACAGCCTCTGCTATTATATCTCTCAACCACACAGCACTCCATGGGTGTAGTCTTAGGCCAACACAATGAATCAGGGCGTAAGGAGATGGCAATCTATTATCTTAACAAGAAGTTTAATGATTGCAATGTCAAGTACATCACCATAGAAAAGATTTGCTTATCCTTGGTGTGGGCCACTCAGCGCCTTAGGCACTACATGATGGCATATCCAGTCTTGCTATTATGTCGCCACGATCCTATCAAGTACCTATTCCAAAAGCCAGTCTTAGTAGGCAAATGTGTCAAGTGGTAGGTTATGTTGTCGCAATATGACACTACCTTTGTGACACAAAAGTCGATGAAAGGACAGGCAATGGTAGATCATTTGGCTGACTTGCCTTTGCCAGAATATCAACCACTGCAAACACAATTTCTAGATGAATACATTCTATTTGCAATGGGTGATGCAGAGTCAGAAGGCCCTAGGGATGAACATCAGTGGTGTCTATACTTTGATGGCACTGTCAATAAAAGGGGAAGAGGCATTGGTGCAGTTTTAGCAACAACACAGGGACAATTAATTCCTTTTGCGAGGAAATTACCATTCAAATGTACCAACAATGAAGCTGAATACGAGGCATGCATCCTGGGATTACAAGTTGCACTAGAACAAGGTGTCCGAGAGCTACGAGTATATGAGGATGTAATGTTGGTCATTTCAAAATCAATGGTGATTTGAGAACTAAAGACCAGAAACTTGTGTTATATCATGAGCATCTGCTAAAGCTGATTGATGAGTTCAAAGAGGACAAATTCTCTTTCATTAAGCCGGGCAAGAATGCGTATGCAGATGCATTAGCAACCCTGGCATCATGGCTATCGCCACCAGAGGCCCATGCGGCAAATATTTCAGTAACTTGCCTAGAGCAGCTTGCACATTGTATGCACATCTATGAAGCAGAACTAGTAGTAGAATTACCCTGGTATCATGATATCAATGTTTTCCAGGAATCCAGTGAATTCCCATCTGGCATCTCCGCAATCGATAAGATGGCCTTAATACGACTGGCGTCCAAATATGTGCTTGAAGTAGGGTACCTATACAGAAGATTGTACAACAAAATGCCCCATAGATGTGTGCATAAGAAGGAAGCAGATATATTGATGCTAAAGGTTCATGTAGGAATATGTGGTCCACACACGAATAGAGTGCTCTTGGCCAAGAAAATCATGTTGTAGGGTTATTTCTGTTTCAATATGGAAACGAATTGTAACTGATTTGTGCAAGAATGCCACAATTGCTAAGTACATGGTAACTTAATACATGCTCGCCCACAACAGTTGCATAACATGTCATTACCTTGGCCTTTCTCTATCTAGGGAAATAATGTTGTCGAGGCAAGACATCCAGTTGCATTTAATGGACATCGATACATTCTCATGGCCATCAATTAGATCATAGAGTGGGTCGAGGCAGCATCATACAATACAGTCACAGTGGTAGCTACAAGAAAAATTCCTCAGGAATAATATCAATACCAGATATAGAGTTGCACATGCAATCATATCAGATAACAGAACGAACTTCATAGCAAAATGAGTCGAAGACTATCTTTAGACCTACAAAATCAAGCACCACTAATCCTCTCCTTATCAGTCACAAATGAACGGTGCAGTCGAATTAGCTAACAAGAATCTGATCAAGATTTTGAAAAAGATGGCTGAGACTCACAAGGACTGCCATGAAAAGCTCCCTTATGCACTGTGGGCTTACAGGACATCAGTTTGAACATCAACAAGAGCAACACCATATTCACTTGTCTAGGGCATGGAAGTAGTCCTTCCTTTCAAAGTGGAAATTCCATCACTAAAAATTTTGAAAGAAGCTGAGCTTGATGAGGCAGAATGGGTCCGAGACCATTGTGTTCAGCTAGACCTGATTGATGAGCACAGATTACAAGCCCTGCACCATGCCCAGTGTTATCAAAAGAGAATGGCCCAAGCATATCAGAAGAAAGTTCGACCTAGAAATTTTGTGGTAGGTGATTTGGTTTTGTTGCCATTCACTTGCCTAATGCTCGAGGGAAGTTTAGGCCAAATTGGCATGGACTATTCGTTGTGAAAGAAGCCCTGTCTAGAGGCGTCGTTATTCTTGATGGTATGGATCGTGTGGAGCAGTTAGAGCCTGTCAATGCATCCTACCTAAAAAAATACTACCAGTGATTTTCTGCCACTCCTGGGCCTTGCAAAGTATACCATTACAGACCATGCATCTCTATGTTCCTTACTAGTGTTTTAAGTTACTGCATCCATGCATCACGTATGTTGTATCATACGCATTGTACATTATTTTTTTCTGCATTGTAGTCATAATAGGAAACATTGGCATAATCATTGCTTGATGAGGAAAATCAGAAGGCCAGCCTGCTTAAGAAGAGTCTTGATCCTTCTCAAGTGTTACTACCTATGTGTAGACACCCCAAATTTCCAATTTTGCAGGATGAAGATCTGGTGGCTGAGCTTGGACCCTGGTTGAGCCCATTTGGGCCCACAAACCCTCATTAGGCCATTTAATTCATGGAAACCCATTTGGGCCCAT
>JAMKQA010079022.1:0-15424 GCA_024699735.1 Posidonia australis
TAACAAGAGTTTGTTGGTCAAGGATTTTGTCATATATAGACTCTCCAATTTGCAACCACAAACCTGCAGTGGTTTCTTCATCAACCACAAACCTGCAGAAGGATGGTTGAATGGGCTTTCTCCTCTTGAGTAGCAAGATCAACAGGTTCAATCTCCGACGAATTGTTCTTCCTGAGAGGTGCCCGGATGCCTTGTTGGAATCTTAATCTGCCATAAACTAAAACTATTTTTCCCGATAAATTTCTCCACCTTGATACTATAGGACGACATGAGATCGAACCTTAACTCTGATACCAGTACGTTATGCGGAAAAAAGATTACGGCAAAAACACACACACAGAATAATCAGATTTACGTGGTTCCCCCTAACAAGAGTTTGTTGGTCAAGGATTTTGTCATATATAGACTCTCCAATTTGCAACCACAAACCTGCAGTGGTTTCTTCATCAACCACAAACCTGCAGAAGGATGGTTGAATGGGCTTTCTCCTCTTGAGTAGCAAGATCAACAGGTTCAATCTCCGACGAATTGTTCTTCCTGAGAGGTGCCCGGATGCCTTGTTGGAATCTTAATCTGCCATAAACTAAAACTATTTTTCCCGATAAATTTCTCCACCTTGATACTATAGGACGACATGAGATCGAACCTTAACTCTGATACCAGTACGTTATGCGGAAAAAAGATTACGGCAAAAACACACACACAGAATAATCAGATTTACGTGGTTCCCCCTAAGGATACGTCCACAGATGAAAAAAAGGGAGAGGAGCTCTGCATTATGCAAAAAATGGGAATTACAGATGGAAATTTTTCAGGTGGTGTCGTCCACTATTTGGTGCCACCATACCCCATTTAAATACAAATAACTGCAAGGTATAAAACCTTCAGTAATAGAAAAACTGCAAGGTTAAATTCAAAAAACGTAACTAACATTTTCCCATTAAAACACGTACTAAATTCAGATATTCCAGAATCTTCAATACCCATCTGGAATATAGCTCCTACATATAATGACTAATTCAAGTCATCATAACAGTAGTCATACGACATTAATTACGAATAGATTTTTTTCTCCAATAGCTCGACTTAATCTCATACTAGTGCATTTAGTAGAATATTTTTACATAGAGTAACCCTCAATGTATGTTGCTCAAGAGAAAAATAGTGTGCCTTCTCAGAAAAACCATATATGAGCTCAAGTAGAGTTCGAGAGTTTGGTTTGATAAGTTCAACAGAGTGATAATGAATTTTAACGTTACAAGATGTGTTGTAGACCATTTGATGTTCATTAAGAAAAACACTAATGGTTGTGTGTTGTTGATAGTAAATGTTGATGATATCATTCTTACAGGGAGCGATACTACTACACATCAGGGAAACTAAGCAGCATCTACAACAGTATTTCACTACTAAGGATATGGAACATCTTAAGTATTTCCTAAGAATTGAATTTACTTATGTCAAAGAAAGATGGTACTGTCTCAAAGAAAATATACCATTAATATTCTCCAAGAGACAGGTTTCACAGAATGTAAACCAGAAAGTACTCCTATTGATTAGACATCATCCTTCTGAGATGATTCTATAGTTGTATATAAGAATGCTAGCACATATAGACAACTAATTGGAAAGCTAATCTACTAGATAGCGACACGTCCAAATATTTCATATACAGTTGGACTTCTCAGTCAATTCATGCGTGAATCCTGAGAGATACATTGACAAGATGCCTTATATATACTTGCATACATCAAAGACATACTTGGATGAGGCCTAATATACAAAGAACATGGTCACTTAGATGTTAAGACATATTTAGACTCTAGTTATGCAGAAGATTAGGGTGATAAAAAATCTACCTCAAGTTACTACACCTATGTAAATGGAAACCTTGTAGCTTGGCGAAACAAAAAGGTAAAATATTGTATTAAGATCTAATGCAGAAGTAAAGTATCGCTCCATAACGTAGACAACTTGTAAGATGGTTTGGCTCAGATCCTTTCTATCAAAGCTTAGCTTCTCTTTAGTGACACCTATAACTATGCATTATGACAATCAAGCTACGATCTTTATTGCAAATAATCCTACCTTCCACGAACACACTAAACGTATGAAGGTACACTATCATTATGTGTGTGACATAGTAGTGAAAGGCGTCATTCACACCTCATATACTCAACTAGCAGAGTAGTTAACAGATATCTTTATAAAAAGATTGAGTGTTATAGTATTTAAGTCTTTTTTTTAAGTTGAAGGGGAGTGTTAGATGTTTATTTTTAGAGTTGTGGTTATCTCTCATATAAGTATATGTTATATGGATATCCATATAAAAAGAAAACCCTATATATGTAACAACCATGATTATCAATAACATTTTTTTCATTCACTCCCTAATCTCAACATGCCTACTAGGAGAGATCAGTGAATTGAAACCAACGATAGAGGGCACAAACATGATGAGGTGGGATCCAAATAGTATGAGAGTATTCTCAATTAGTAGCTCAAAGAAGGTAATGAGGCCTCTGATAAATGCCAAACAGTTTCATAGAGTGGTCTAGAAGTGTCAGTCACCTCTAAAGATGTGATTTTTCCTTTGGCTGGTTTGTCGGGAAAGAATAGTAAAAAAGCTTTATCTAAATAAGTGGGCAGGAGATGATGATTTGTTGTGCAATTTATTCAGGGAAGAGATAGAGTCTATTCACCATCTTCTCTTCTTCTGCCAGGTGAGTAGAGTACCATAGCCATCCTGTCATCCCTCCCTTGAAGAGAAATTGTCGACAGGTGAGGCATGTAGGTCATTTGGGACCCCATCCAATCGGTCATCAAAGGAAAAATGCACAAAGATAAACACAAATGCCTCCTTAGGATTCATGCTATCATTTGGACCATATGGCGACGTAGAAATTCTATCATTTTCAATAACACCTTATCTGATGCAAAGGAGTTCACACATACTGTATGGATGCTAATTAAAAGTTGGGTTAATTTAGAGTTTGTATTTATATTTCCTATGCATTCTCTTTTCGATTTTTAGTTGCACTTCATAAATCTACATCCTTGGATGATGCTTATTACTTTTAATGAGAATCATCCTATCTTCATCTCAAAGAAAAAAAGGTGAGTTTTCAAACAGCCAAAAAAGCCATGGTCTTCTTCTTATAGCATCCTTGGAATTAAAGTTATACTCAAAAAAACATTGCCTGTGGATATGGCTTGGCAATTGGGATGATTTCATTAAACAAATACAGTAATGAAATGTGTACCAAATAAAGGGAGAACAGCAGCAAGGAAAGGAGAACATGTGGTCTATGTACTCCAAAGTGCAAAACTCTTCCATGTATCTCTGTGAGAGACACAAGTGAAAGGCACAGAATTCATCAAGTACAGTACAGCAAAGAAGAAAGGCCAAAAGGACATCATCCAAGCCTCCTCTCCTGTCATAGATGGTTCTGGCCCAAACAACTTCGGGTTCCCCAACAATGGTTTATGGAACAGGCTATGACAATATGGATGAATGAAAGAGATGTTGTCCAGTACCTCCCAACAAGTTGGAAGCTTTTTCTACATCTATTTGATCCACTATAGTAGATCGGTATTGCCCACACAATGAAAGCAGATCTTTTGACAATGGAGTCCCAATAAGGTAGGAACTCGAACCTGTCTAATGCTCCTTCAGTTAATCGATATACAAGTGGGACTCACAAAAACATGGATTTTTGAGTTTTCACCATTAGTTACTGGTCGAGCCACTAGAATGGAATGAGATCTTTCCTCTCTATTTACAAGGAAAGGCTTTCCGTCTTTGCTCTTCAGAATGTTCTATTGTGTGATTTTGTCCTCTATCTTCAACTTCTAGCTCTGTATATTCAAACTCATTTGGATCTCCTATACACACAATCAAGTCGATGAATTTAGTAGTCATAAGGTCGACATTTTCATTGATTATTTTATCATGTAGGGATTTCTTCGGTTGAGGCCATACAAAATAATCATAAATCTTAAGTTGTTGCTTGATCATGAGCGACTCCATTAATGTTGCACCCACAAAGTATGGGAAGTTTACTTTTTCCTTTCATTAAACTATAGAGAAGCCTTTTATTGCACAAAAAATCTTTTTAAATTTTGATTCATGTATCACATGCCATAGGTGGTTCTGGCCCAAACAGCTTCGGATTCCCCAACAATGGTTTATGCAACAGGCTATAACAATATGGATGAATGAAAGAGATGCTGTTGAGTACCTCTACATCTATTTGATCCACTAAAGTAGATCAATATTGCCCATACAATGAAAGCAGATCTTTGACAATGACGTCCTAAGAAGGTAGGAACTTGGACCTGTCTGATGCTTCTTCAGTAAATCGATATACAAGTGGGACTCACAAAAACATGGATTTTTTAGTTTTCACCATTAGTTACTAGTTGAGCCACTAAAATGGAATGAGATCTTTCCTCTCTACTTACAAGGAAAGGCTTTCCCTCTTTGCTCTTCTGAATGTTCTATTGTGTGATTTTGTCCTCTATCTTCGACTTCTAGCTCTGTAAATTCAAACTCATTTGGATCTCCCATACACACAATCAAGTCAATGAATTTAGTAGGCATAAGGTCAACATTTTCATTAGTTATTTTATCGTGTAGGGATTTCTTCTGTTGAGGCCATACAAAATAATCATAAATCTTAAGTTGTTGCTTGATCATGAGCGACTCCATTAATGTTGCACCTACAAAGTATGGAAAGTTTACTTTTTCCTTTCATTAAACTATAGTGAAGCCTTTTATTGCACAAAAAATCTTTTTAAATTTTGATTCATGTATCACATGCAATTGACTAGTACAACAAAAAAATGCAATTTTTATTTTAAGGTTTGTTATCATTATAAGTCCTGCAACCTCTTAGAAATTGCCATATAGAGATATCACTAACAAAAGCTTCAAATAGAAGCATGGAACCAACCCCTAAACAAATAAGTATCTTACTGTCAAGAACATAGTGCTCTGGTGATACATCCAAGAAGAGAGGAGGGACCTGTAATGTAAGTAAATATGAAACCGAACATCAACAAACAAAAAAAAAAAAATAAACATCATTTAACAGCCTAGATCTAGGAAATCTAAAATCTACATGCATTAGAAAAAGTTGCGCACCATGCTAACTGCCTCTTGTCTTGTAATATTTCCAATTTCATTCTCCTGCTTTAGAAATTCATGAAATCTGGAGTTTTTGAAAACATTATTTGGTGTTAGCATGTATACAAGCTAAGCCCCTACGTCAACCATGTGCATGAAGACTAATAAAGGAAAACATAAAACAGACAAACAGCAAAATATTCAAAATGTGCAAAAAGGAACCAGCAAAAAAAACGACTCAAATTGTGATTTTACAGAAGATAAAAAAACAAATCCAGAATGCAAGACACATGGAAAATTATGATTGCCTCATGGTTATCATTGATTAATCTAGGTGACACTCAACCTAAAAAGTACAACAATATACCACTAAAGGGGGATTTGTGTACTTGAAAATAGAAGGAAACCAACGGAAGAAACTATTTTCCCTTTAACCAAAAAGTATGTTCAAAATCATAGCATTTGTGCACATTTTCTATTGAAAATTTCAACATAAACTTAAAATATTCCATTCCCTTTTTTACCCATAAAGATGGAATTTGAAAGGAAAATATTTTCCTCTACTTTCCACATGTGTACAAACATTTTTATTGGAGTCAAACAGTGATGTCATTTTCCATTCTTTTCCTTTTAACTTTATATTTTCCTTTCCTTCGATTTCCTTGACACAAACAAGCCCTAAAAATACATAGCATGAAAACCAACAGCCCAAAAACTATTTTCAGCTTTCGGACAGAATAAACAGTAACATGTAGTATAGCAAAACATCACACTTAGCCACTCAGGCCTTCAGGACCTTTATCTCCCTTCTCACCTGTTAGATTAGTTTCTCTGTGACTAGCTAATGTTATTCCTTATAAATATGGTACCTAGCTTTCCTTCGATTTCTTTTCTTGCTTTCTAAGTAATGTACTTATGTAAGGAACCTTACTCAACACATTAATACAACTTCTCCATTCTATTCTACAGTATCATAGCAAGTTTGCAAGAAAATCCTACCTTAGCTACTTTCTTTCTGGAACTAGCCATCGCAAGCAACACCACTGACCCCATTAGCTGCCCTCAGGGCCTTCTACCTAAAACCTCTTTAGCCACCATGTCCAAGCATAAAAGAGGTATCCATTGCGTTAATCAGCCCTTGAGGGTTTTCTACATCTATTTTGCATGATGTAGAATTTTCTTCTTATTTATATGTCGTATGGATCCATATAATGTTGTTGGTCTACTACTGATCATGAACTCAAGAAGATTCCTTGTGATCACTATCTATATACTTTTATGGATCCACTACTGATCATGGACTCAAGAAGATTCCATATGATGTTGTTAGTCACTACTGATCATGGACTCAAGAAGATTCCCAGTGATCACTATCTAGTATCTATATACTTTTTTTTGCTACATTATGAGAAAATCAAGATTTGTCTGTGGTTGTGTATCCATCTCTATCCATTTTTCTACTGTTGAAATGGCATCCTCTAACAACAAGATCAAGATCTTGTGCAGCAAAACAATTAACTTAATGACCAAAATTATCTATTCTAGGATGAAGCATTTAGTGTCTTTATAACCTCCCAATGAACAATCTTTATCATCTCCCAATGAAATTGACTCTCTTTATCGTCTTCCAATGAAAACCGACTCACCTCAAAGATTATCCTCTTGTTGTCGAAGATGCCAAGTTGACAACAGGCAAATTGTGACTACAATGTCATATGTGACTCCAACCATGGAAGCTAACACCTATCAAGGTGGCTCATTGTTAAGGTACCTTGTTAAAAGGCACCTGTAGGTAAAAGTGTAAACCAGATCGAGTTGGGCCAGCCCGATCCATAAATTCTGTGTCTGGTTGAGCTGGTTAGCCAACCAGGCCAGTTTTTTAAACCCTTCGGTCCAGCACGACCCAAGGCCTACGACCATGGTACTAAATGTCTACGTGTGTCACCGAAATTTCTCCGACACGTGTCTTATTTTCAATGTACCGACATGACTCCAACACGATATCGAAATGGAAGTTTTCTAAACAAATGTAATTTTTTTTTACCATATTTCCACCGACACGATTCCGACATACCGATATTTGCCCGACATATGTCTATTTTTCAACTTATCGAAGTCCGACACGAAATCGACATTTAGAACCATGCCTACGACAAGGTGAAGCCACAAGCTGGCTTGGTCGGGCCAAGCTGGACTACTCCAGTCCAACCATTGGGTTTATATCTCTCTTTTTTTAAAATTTTTTCCAGACCGACCCTACCCAGTTTGGCCCAATGACTAAGCCCAATTGGGCCTAGGTCGTCGAGCCAATCAAGCCTTGCATGACCCACGGCCCGAACGCCCTTCCCTTGGGTCGGGTTGGGCTGGGCCAAGTCGACCCAACCTGATTTACAGCTCTACCTGTAGGTAAGGAAAATAACCAATGGATACACTGCATACGAACCCACAATTAGGAGCCTATGTTAATCATCTAATTGTAATGATGGGTCTCGGTGATTTATGGATCATTAAAGGAAAAAACATGGAAACCCACATCATTTCCAAACTCATGCACCTTAATATTAAAAAGGAAGAGTTCTGGGTGCATCTAAAGAAATGTACTCTCTATGTATTTTCTTTTATTTTTTTCATAGTAAAAACATCTCTTGAGCTTATAAAAAGTAAGACAAGATTTTCTCCATAAAACAAGATGGTTGATCACTAAGTGAATACATGCGTCTTAAATACATGTGAAAGCTATGAGCTTACCAACCTTTAACAGATATATGTCAAGAAACTGAAGACTCGATAAGAGTAAGTTTTTTCTTTTAATTTTTTGAGAAATGGTAGGATTTTCCTATATTTATATAAAAAATCAAAAAATGATCAAAACCACATCTAAAAAATTGCTGTTTTTTCACTAATCCTGTGTTCACTGCACTATTTGGTCAAACACCTACCAAAACCATTCCATAACGTGTAAATAATCAAGCATTGTGCAAACAAGTGGCTAAGATCCTCCAAACCAGAACAGCAAAGAACACATCTAGTGTCACTTTTCACTCCAACCTCAAAACGTTTCTTCTAACTTTATTAGGCACACGTTCCATGGAAAACAACCACATGAATACCCAAACTTTGAGTGGTGATGTTACTTGCCAAATGAGCCAGCAAAATGGGGAGTTTGGTTTCATGTTACCCATAAAAGATTTATAAACCTACAAACTCTCTATCTCTACAAATTGTCCATTTCCAAGAATAACGGCCTTCGGAGGGTTTAACAATGTATTCTAAGTAGTTTCTAGCAGCATCATAAGATTGACAAACTTGGTGATCCCCATCTTTGAGATGCCATCGAAGTCACATCTTCCAAGTTGTGATCTCCTAAGCCTGTTTAAGAGACATCATTGGTGTACCCCCAAAATTCCATGCCCTTGGCAAATAAGAACCCATAATCCACCCTACAACTTCCATCACATGCCAAACCTTACCCAATGCTACCAAGCAAAATGAGTCCATAACCTATCTACTTTAGCCTTAAAGCTATGTTTAATATGATAGCATTGAACATGCCAAAACCCCTTCATCCAATGGTCTGCAAACATACTGTGAATATTCCAAATGAATTTCTAAACAATTCCAACTATTACCTAAAAATTTTTCAATTAGCAAATACCGGCTTTACCACCCAAAAGGATAGGAGAACAGTAAAGAGGTAGATAGTAAGGATCCTTGAGAGCAGCATTTTTTTATAAAACAAACCTACTTCCTCTACTAAAACCCATGTAGCACAAGTTGATTTTTTTGTTTTAGGTGACCTAGAAATCACCAAGACCCAAGACCACAATTAAAGGGTGGACACAAGCTTCAAATTGAGGGTTCACATGCAGTACGGCCATTGGTTCTTTCTTCTCTAGTTTGTACATGTACCCTACAGTTCAAGCCCGAGATCCCTCTGGTAGATGCCCTTCAACAAGGCACCTACCAGTGACAAAAGAAGCGATTCAAGTTCTTAATATTCTTAAATCCTTTCTTAAAGAAATAAAGAGAGTTTTCTCTTGAGTCTTGATGTTCAAACTTTTCACATTAACAATGCATTACAAGACTAGATGTATGAGAAATGATCTTCCTAAGTTTGATGTCATCCGGAAACAATACATTTTCTCACTGCAAAAAGAAGCAGGATTCATGCCTATACTCCACCTCCAGTTTAGTTCTATTGTCTCTCTAGCAGTTGCTCAATATTCCTGCATATACTGGTATTCCTGCACATACTGCAGCCTGGCACTCAATCCCCAACCATAACAACCCATTTAATGTTTAAAGATCATAAGTACAAAAATATAATGGTGGAAACGGGAATTACGTAAAAGGTATGTGTTAAAAAACATAATGAATTTAAAAGGCTAGAAATAATAATGACTTGCTTTGTTAGCACTTAGTATATTTTCTTAAAATGGTATACTTTTATCAAATATGATGCCTCTAATGCTTTAGAGAGAATTGGTCATAATCTTGTATCCATTGACAAATAACACACACGTCCAATATTTCATCATGCTGTTTCAACAAAAGAGAGAACCCATATATAAGAGCAAAAAGAGTCAATCACCTTTCAAGTGTTTGGTTTTTTCTAAGTTGCATGCGAGAAAAGTTTAAATGCCAAGCAAGCTTCCCCGGGTACCAAGGCAAAGGCCTAATGGCATCTACTTCATTCTCACTTGTAACCTGCAACTTCAATGTAAAGGAATAAAGACAGATAAGAAGAAGAGGAATGAGATAAAGCCTGCCACATATGGTTAGAATTGAGAGTTGAATCTACAAAATGCATACATCTGCCTTCAAAGATTTCATAAAATCTTCTTCCAATTGAGTACGAATATCCTCAAAAAACTGGCCACTGTAAGATAGAAAATAAAGGTCAAAGTATATCAAAAAATGGAAGTCAACAAGTAGCTTATATTCCTCCATATAATTTATATGCATGCCTAGTTACTTTCACATGCAATTTATTAATGAGATTCTACACATAACTTTAGACAGATGCAAAAGAGTCACAAGTATATACAACCAGTAACATCCACACTACTCTTCTGTTACGTTATATACCACCAATATGAACGCAAATCGAGGGAACACAATATTGACAAGATAACAATCAGGCTCATGGAATCAGAAAAGGGTCATGGTGATCAAGATTAAAGAATCTACAGTTTCATGAATCACACACTCCTTGAGAAGTGGATCTGGCAAGCTTTTGTCAAAAGTAGTGGTATCTGGTGTGACACTGTCCATGCCAAGTCACTCTTTTGGTACTGGCCTATCTACAATCACAACAAAGGGAAGAGCTCACCTTACTGGAATGGAATATTCTTCCTGGAAGAGACCTTCAACAATGCATTACTGATGCAAAACTGATAGTTCACCAAATTCTGGTTCTACGGATGGATTGGGAACTTAAGATCCATTAGAATAGAGAAAATTTTGGGAGAAACGGAGAGGGGAAAAAGCAACTTGTGGAGAGAAAGACATTTTCTCTTGTTTGGGTATTTAAATTAGGAGAGAAATTGAGAGAAAAATAACACATTCATTTTCTCTCCAAAACCGGAGAGAAAAGAAAGTGTTTTGGTTACAAATATCAACTCCAAATAAAATTTTAACATTCAGCATTAATCTAACTAAAGGGTATTTTAGTAAAATGATTTTTTTGTTTCTTTTATTTTCTCTCCTGAGCGCTACTCAAATGACAGAAACCATATTTCCTCTCCTCTCTCCCATAGATCCAAATAACATGTAGAAAAAGTGCATTTCTCTTCCTTTCCTTTCTCTTCATTTCGTTTCTTTTTGTTTCTCTACATCCTCGGCATCCAGACAGATCCTTCACTACCAATTTCCCCAATTTTGTATTAATGTTCAGCAACAAGCAACTGGTCATGATTTAATCTGCATTATTAGTTAAAACACGTTTATACCAGCTTCAGTTCAGAAGAAGTCTTAGAGAAGAAGAAACTGACCAAATAAATTCCCACATTGAATTGCTGCATGGTGTATCCATTAATCCCAACATTGATTATGAGATTATTAGGCTAAGAGGAGTCAAATATTACTGCATGTTTCTATAAACAAGAGAGTAGGTGCATAAACCAAGCAATGGGAATGGACCAGCTTTATATGGCAAACATCCTCTTCAATCAATGCCAGATTTTCCATCACACTTTCTTGTAATAGAAAGCAGCGAAAGAGTTAGTACAATGAAAAATTGTCTTTGCCAGCCCCTAAGGGGGGGTTTGTGCCTACAGAATCTAAAAGAAAGTAATTTCCCTTTGACTATATTTCAAAGTGGTGTTTATGCTCTCTTAAGGAAAAAGAAACCGTTTCCTTTGGTTTCCAAAGTATAAAAGATAAGGAAATTTTTTTTCCTGACCCATACGCTCGAATCCCAAAGGAAACGTCCTTACTGTTTCATCCTCCTCGTCATTGGTTATCTTTGCATCCTTCTTCCTCCTCCTCTTTGGTTTCTCTTCTTCCTCTACATCCTTCTTTCTTCTTTCACAAATTCTAGCAGCAAGGTGGTGCGATTTCATCGAGCAATGAGTATTCTCCTTCTTCCTTGTGCTTTCAATCTGCAAGAAGTTTTTTTTTTCCCATTTGTATGCTTTTCGTTGATTTTGTAGTTTCATTATTTCTATTACTATAGTAAATTTTAAGACATTTATGTTTATGAAGAAAAATGAATGGGTTGAGAGGGTATTTATAAGATAAAATTATTGAATTTTAAAAATAAAAAATAAAAATAACAAAAAATGATTGTTGCATAGCAACGGCCAAAAATCCAGTTGTTATCCAGTCGTTTGCAACGACTGGATTTTGCAACGGTCCAAAGGACCGTTGCTTTATTTTAATGGGTCGGGTTGCTCAATCTGGCCCTGTTTTAATTTATTTTTTTTTTAATTTTAAAACTGGCCGAGCTGTTGGGCCCGGCCCGGTTTTAATTTATTTTATTTTTTTTTAATTTTTAAAACCGACCGGACTGCTGGGCCTGACCCTATTTGTTTTTTTTTTTTTTAATTTATAAACGAGGCAGGCTGTTTCTGGTTTTTTTTTTTTTTTTTAATTTATAAATAAATTTTTTTACTGTGCATGGCCCGGCCCGGTCCAGGGAGTTTTCATAGGCCTAAATGGGCCTACTCTGCCGACCTTGGCGGGCCTGCCCGTTAGGCCCAGCACAGCCCTCGGCCCATGACGGGCCTAGCCCGGTCCAGCCCACGTGATTTTTTCCAGAGCCCGGACTGGGCCGAACGGCCCAGGACCGGCCCGGTCCGATTTCCATGTCTATGTACAAACACACAACTTTTGTTTTCTGCTTATTTCCAATGATAAGTACAAATATCGAAAATTTGATCAAACGAAAAATAAATTATGTTAGTTTCTATTTCCTTTGGTTTCCCTTTGATCTCGGTTTTCCATTTCCATTCATTTCCAAGGTACAAACAAGCCCTAAGTGTCAAGATTCAAGAAAAGTCCGAAGATGTCCATTTCATCAATGAAGAATTTCAAGCTCTAACTTTGAGGAAGATCTTATTCTTCAAAAAAAACTTTGAAGAAGATTTTAGATGGTGCATGATCAAAGAAGCAGGCAGGGGAAGAGACTATGGCCTGTGCAACACTTTCACTTGAAAGAAGCAAGTTAATCTTCCTCTTCCTATTATGACTCTATGAGAATGTGATTGCTAGAGATTCCTTTGGGATAAACCTCTGGTTTTGTTCTAACAAGCTTTCGACAGCCTTTTTTCCCTTTTGTCACCTTTCGGTAGACTGTTGTGAATAATATGCCATTGTCTGAAGCACTATTACATAAACCCAAGAACAGGGCAGGTATTGAGACCCCACTCAACCTAGACTAAGAAAAATTGGAAATAGATCTGTGCAATTGCCCAACCCATACCTCGACCCCAAACCCAAATTCACATGATACATTTACACTATTTTGATAAAGAAAAAAAATGCAATCTGTTATCAATGAGCATGTGCACTGTGTACGATAACCAAGTGCCCAACCCAATTCAAGATAGTTTATATTGAAGTGATATTGATTAATAAGTGAGAAATTCAAGAAACTAAGATAATAACCAACATTTGTTATCATCTTTATTATAAGATAAACACCTTTAAGATGTTATTACTTGTTTGGACCTGGATTGAACCTGGACCAGACCCCAAACCTGACTGTGAAAAATAGGTAAGCTTGGCAACACTAGTTTCTGTTCTACTCCAAGCTTGTGCACTACATGTTTGTCTTATTAATATGATCTGGGAACATTCCACCTTGAGCTCAGTAAGCGCATCGCCTATCTAATGTTGGAACAGAAATTACTCGATTAAATTCAACAAGCAAGAGATTAAAAGGAAAGCATACAGTATTCACTAAGATTTGAGCAGGAAAAAAAAAACGAAAGCAGCCCCCAAGTTGGTAAACGTCTTGTCAAAAAGATGGACTTCTTTATTTTGCCTTCAAAGCAAAAGAGAAATTCATTTCTTCGAGAAAGAATACCTAGAGTTAATTCTAAAGGCAGCGGGCAGTGGGTTCCGGAGGATATTAATAAACGTATCCCACTCCTCCATCGTCACAATGCATTGCTCCTGCGGACGCATAAACAAAGAAGTTTCTGAGTTACCAACAACCACAACAGCAATTATGTTTCGCCACAAAGAAAAAAGGTTGTTATGCACATGAAAACAACAACTACTCCTACCAAAGAGGATGACAACCGCATAGGTCTAGAAATGAACAAAAACTTTAGTGGGATATTACCTTGTAGTACTCCTCGAAAGCTGGGTTCTGTGTGGCGAATGGTTGCCAGGAAGGGTTGGAGTTAGGGTTCGGATTGGGGTTGGGATCGGGATTGCTCCCGTCGTCGGCGCCGTCGGGCCTGCCCTTCTTGTTGTTGTACTTCCAGACATTCTCTCTGTTCTGCCTGAAGTGCCTCCTCTGAGTTCGCCCGCGCTTCTTCCCTCCGGCCATGTCTTCTCCCGTCGCTGCAAATTGGGTGGATCGGAGCAGGAGGACGGTGGTCGGTTGGTAAACGGAGAAGGTGGGTTTATTTGTTCTGGGTCCTGTTCCTCCGGCGGCGGGGGTTTAGGGGGACTTCGATCGTAGCGGTGTTCCATGGACGAGACTGTTGTTTGCCTCGCTTTTTTTTTTGCCCGTTTACCCGGAAAGGACCCGCCCCGTCGAGCTAAAACCGGTCGAGGTTGCGAATTTCATTTGGAACGAGATGCAAAACTCTGCCGACGTTGGGTCGTGTCATTTTTGTTGCTTTTTGTCCTTTTTTGGTAGCACGTCTATCTGTGCTATCAAATCCAAACTTTTTTTTACTCTCGTAATATTTGTTGTTTGGAATCATTAGACTAATTACGTACCGGGTGCATGGTTGTTAGACCTGTCAATTTCTGACACGATACGATAACACGACACGAACACGACACGATATAATCGTGTTTGGGTTTAGTCTTATCGTGTCTCGTGTACTTATCGTATTATTAAACGGGTCGTTTTCATGTCTAAGGTAAAAAATCCGATAAGTACACGATTAGTACACGTTAACTAATCGTGTACATAGTACACGACTATCTGTTTAGTATACGTTAAATACACGTTATTATATTAATATTTATTTATCATTATTTAATAGATTTAACTTGATTACATTATTCTATTAATACTGTAAATCTGTAATACACTAAATATACTAATTATGTACTTATATTATATCAATAATACAATATAATTAATTATCTTTATGTCTATATATAAGAGCATATAATAGTCATTTAGGGTTTCTTCAATTCTTCCCCTTCTGCAGTCCGCCCTCCCCAGTTTCCTCTACGGCTCCGCAGTCTGCCCTCCGACCCTCCCCAGTTTCCTCTGCAGTCCGCCCTCCCCAGGTTCCTCCGCGGCTCCGCAGTCTTCCCTCCCCAGTTCCTCTACGGCTCCACAGTCCGCCCTTCGTCCCTCCCCAGTTTCCTCTGCAGTGCGCCCTACCCAGGTTCGAACGCGGCTCCGCAGTCCGCCCTCCCCAGTTCCTCTACGACTTCGCAGTCCGCCCTCCGGCCCTCCCCAGTTTCCTCCACAGTCCAACTTGTTAAAAGCCTTGTAATATCTGTAAACTGCTGTAACCATGCCGGCGAGGAGATTCCGCAAATGAATGCGAAATCGGTCGGCAAAATTACGTCGAAAAAGCAAAATAAAACGAAGTCGCCACCTAATCTATTATGGAAGACAAGGAAAACCAAAACATGAAATAAATCATGCAAAAA
>JAMKQA010079025.1:0-17268 GCA_024699735.1 Posidonia australis
CCCCCCCCCCCCCCCCCCCCCCTACCCCACAACATTACCTAGGGGCAACCCAATCAATACCACCATCCTATACACTGGCCTAGTCCTCCTCCCCACAATATGGTATCTCTTGGCAACAACAATTCTCTCAAGTTCAAGGGTACCAAGGCCAAGGGCAATCAGCCATCCAACTATTAAAAGGATGATCTCAGACGCACTAGTAAAAGCAAGGGTTACATCAAGAGCACCAAACAATTTTGACACTTCAAAGTTCCCACCCTTTAGTCTGTCGTTGGGGTTCAAGATGCCCTAGATGCAAAAATATGATGGGATGGGTGATCTAAGAAATCATTTGACTACCATCACTATGGATGCCTTGCCCTATCAATATGAAAACAGGGTCACTGTATATAACTTCCTCAAAAGCCTCGAGGGAGAAGCACTATGGTGGTTCAACACGATCACAGCATATGACCTCAATGACTTTAGAATTGTGCTAGAAAAATTCCTCCAACAATATGTCCACTGCATCCAACACAAGCGCACGATTGTGGACCTCCTAGTTGAAAGGATGAGACCAAATGCGGATTTTGTCACCAATGCTAGCAGATAGAGAGACATGGCTGCCAAATCTAAGTATTATATCCCTGAATACCAAGCAATACAGATCATCGCTTGAAACATTACCAGAGCACTCAGAGTGGGCTTGCTAATGGGAGACTTCCACACATACTCCCAGTTATACGACCATGCCATGAGAGTCTTCTGCAACAAAGAAAACTTACCATTCCTAGAGTCTAAAGGAAGGGGCAAGAAGAAGACCACGGGGTACACATTTGAGGGCATCACAAGTAGCATGGCACAGGTTTCAACGCAACAAGCCTAGAAGGGATAGACGCATCACCATCATGGGAACCAAATCCAACCAGTACAGTATGAGAATCAACTAGTATAGTACTAGGGGTAGTCAATCTAGTACCAGAAACAATTGGTCCAACACCAGGGGTAGTCAACGCAGCAACCACCTCCACAGCATCAATGCCAATAGCCTCAACATTACCTGTTGTATGCTCAATAGGGATGGCTCAATAATCAATACCAAGAGCAACAATAGGGGCAAAGGAGCTATCACACTGTCCCTCTGCCATGACATTATGGTGGGCCTAAGAGGCAAAGCTAGCACCTACCCCAAACGCTCCCAACGCTGACCTATCCACGTACTGCCCATATCACCAAAATAATGGGCACACACTTGAGGAGTGTTTCACAGTCAAAGATAGAGTATATGATCTAAATGACTAAAGGGAAATCATGTGGTCTAAGCTTAAAGAGAGACTGAGGGCAACTTGAGAGAAGCAACATGCAATGTAGATCCATCAAGACCACATGCCCAGTCATCCAATAGCCCACATGGAGGTAAGGGATGACCAATCCACTGCTCATCCAGAATTGCTAGCCATCCAACACGTACAAGTAGACTTTGAGTAGCCAGTTAAGGATGAAAGGAAATCAGATACACAAGCAATGCCTGCTCAAGAGGAATGGACAAATGAGGATCTAGACAAACCTCGGGAGGACACATTGGGATGGGAGACTTAGGATGACGACACATGGGAGGAGGAAGACAATGATCTCGCTCTTCTCAACCACTCCATGTAACACCCCAGTGCATCACAAATCAGCATCAATACTACCATTTAACTAATTAACAACATTTAACTAAAAAAAGTAAATAAACAAGCTAAATAGCTAAGTAACTACCTATAACCTCGTTTGTAGCTAGTGGCTCCTCTATATGCACCAGTACTAGACTGCACCAATATCTGCACCTGAAAATCAAAACATAAAATGCGTGAGTGACCTAATGTTACCCAGCACACGCCCACCATAAAATAAACAAAACATTGCATAAACATGCTTTTCAAATATTCTCTTTTTGTTTCTTTTGAAATTCCATGCATCTTTTCAAATCATTTTTATGCATTTCATGAAAACCAAAACTCAACTAGTAGCCAGCCTGAAACAGCACACAACACAATTTTATCCAAAATCTTGGCTGGAACAAGCAAAAACCACAAGTATGGAATAGAACCTAGGGAAAACCTGAAGAGAAACTCACACACCAGTTCTAGCCTAAAACCAAGCTCACACAATCCAACTAAAACTAGTCACATCACCGTGGACCCAGGTGACCGACCTAGCTACAAGCAGTTGGCGAGGCACCAACCCTGACTCCACTACACTGCCGTAGTGAACCACCCCATGCAAGAGTTCTCCCACCTCGGCCACGTAGGCCTCATAGTATCATGACCACAAAAGTCACAAAACACTCGCATAAGGTGCATCCTCACTACGTGCCTGTGTGCCCGGACACCTAGGGACTTACAACTTTAGGCCCAACCAGCACTAGGTAAAGAGGGTGGACCAGTCTATTTCACTCGAGACCTACAGAACCTCAACAAGCCACGGTCTTTTTCACCTGTGCCCGTCGTCGACAACCACGTTGTAGGGTACATACTGATTTCATGGAGGTCTTATACTCCCATCGTCTATGCCCCTATCGCCACGCGAATCTGACCCAAAACCACAAGAAACTTTTGAAAACTTGCATTTCCTTTTCAAAACTTCTTTTTGAAATCCTTTTCATTACAGAAATCATTTCCATAAGTTAAAACTCACCAACGAAACCAATTCAAAACTGGTTGCACTGGTGCGCCACTCAGGTGCGCCACCATGGTGTGCCCCAAGCAGAAATTTCAGAGTAGCAGCTCAAAGAGCTGCCGTCGAAAATCGCCAAAGGTGGGAGCCTTGCATGGGCCCCCTTTCAACCATCAAAAAATTCTTAAAAATACATGGAAACATTAGGCTCTAAGTCTTCTACCATTTGGGACTTGTTTCATAAAGTTCCGATTTATAAATCTCAGGATAGAAAATCACAAAGCCGAAGAGGTCGTTTAAAAACACTATAGCAACACTTAATGAAAAATCACCAAAAATCCTCAATAAAACCTAATAAAACCACATGGAGATTACTATCCGCTCATTACATGCTAACCTACCATTTTATCATGATTTAAGCTGAATTTTTGAGAGAAAAAGGAAGGAGGATGCGTACTCAATGTCGACCGACGATCCTACCTTTTCTCTGGCAATGTCCCTCCCCTCAGAACGTGTTTTCTTTCTCCCTCACTGGCCTCATAGCTCGATGCCCCTCTCTCACCTCACCTTCTCTATTTATAGGCCTTTGGTCATCGTCGTTTCCACTGGTGACACTATCGACCGTTGTCTGAGCACGGCATGGCATGACGCAAAATGACAAAGAGAAAGGGTGGCACAAGGCATGGCAAGGAGTGGGAGGCGTAGGGTAAGGAGGTGCAGCATCACTTTTCAGGGTGAAGAAACACAGGGTATGGCCGACATGGGTGTTGGCAGCACTCATTGTACGCATTGTTCACACCGTATTGCGCCACCATTGTGCGTCCGTTTGGTGCACCACAAGGGTGCACCAGAATCGTGTGCCAATCATGTGCACCTAAGACATGCACCTAGACTATCCAGAATTGAGTTAACCAAACAACTAGCCAACACCAAAGGACAATCACACCACTAACACAAGGTTGCCACACCCAACATGATCATCCATTAATAATTAATCCCAAAATTACATAGTACTTCTCAATTACATCTTTTCTGAATTTTAGGATGTTACATCTTACCCCCTTAAAAGAATTTCGTCCTTGAAATTCACTCCTACCAAAACAAATGGGGGTAATGCATCCACACATCCTCCTTACGCTCCCATGTAGCTTCTTCGGTACCATGGTGTTGCCACTGCACCAACACCAGAGGAAAGACCTTGTTCCTAAGAACCTGCTCTTTCTTATCCAATATCTGAACAACATCCTCAACTAGTGGCAAGTCTCCATGTAGCTCCTCTTACTGCAAAGGTATGATCTGGGACACATCTGCCAAACATTTCCTTAGCATCGACACGTGGAAGATATTATGGACGCCAGAGAGTTCTAAAGGTAAGTCCAACTTGTATGCCACCTCGTCGACCCTCCTAGAGATTTGGTAAGGTCCGATGTAGCATGGACTCAGTTTGCCTCGACGTCAAAACCTTGCCACTCCCTTGGTCGGTGATACCTTTAGGAAGACGAAGTCTCCTACTTCGAATTCCAAAGGTCGGCGCCTTCTATCTGCATAGCTATTCTAGCGGCTCTGTGCAACTGCTAGTCTCTTCCTGATCAGGCCCACCTTTTCATCGTATTGTTGCACGATCCTTGGCCCCACAAGGTAGTGTTCGTCTACCTTGCTCCAACAGGTGGGTGTCCTACATGGTCTTCTATACAAAGCCTCATAGGGAGCCATCCCTATGCTGGAATGATAGCTGTTGTTGTAGGCGAACTCGATTAATGGCAGATGATCTTCCCAACTTCCTTCAAAGTATATGACACAGGCTCTCAGCATGTCTTCTAGTGTATGAATTGTCCTCTTGGTTTAACCATCAATTTGTGGGTGGAAGGCGGTGCTGAAGTTTAACACTGTGCCAAATGCTTCTTGCAATGACCCCTAGAATCTTGAAGTGAACTAGGTGTCTCTGTTAGATACAATCGAGACTGAGACTCCATGCAACTGCACTATCTCAGACACATATATTTTTGCTAACTGAGCCAAAGGAATATTTACTCTCATGGGTAGGATGTGTGCTAATTTGGTGAGCCGTTCAACAATTACCCATACTATATCATTCTTTCTCCTAGTCCTGGGTAATCACGTAACAAAATCCATTGATACCTGCTCCCACTTCGAGACTGGAATGTCCAAAGGTTTTAGAGTTCCTCTGAGCTTTTGGTACTTGATTTTCACCATCAGGAAGGTCGCACACTTCACCACATGCTTAGCAATTTCTCTTTTCATCTTAGGCCACCAAAATTTTCTTTTCAGGTCCTTGTACATTTTGGTGCTTCCTGGATGAATGGTATATCTCGACCGGTGGACCCCATAGTAGTCTCTGTTTCACTTCCTCCACGTGAGGAACGTACAGTCACCAATCGTACCTCAGCCCACCATCTACACTGATTGAGAAATGTGGTGCCTCTCCTACCTCCAATTTTTGCTAGATATCCCACACAAACGGGTCTAACTACTGAGCTGACACAACTGCCTCCAATAGCCTCTAGTGAATAGATAGATTAGCCATCCAAGTTCTGACAGGACCTTGAGACAGTCTCCATGGTTTGCACTCGACCAGTCCTTCCAGCAAGTGCCATTCCTTGATCATTAAGCTGACCATGACATTAGTGCGTCTGCTCAGAGCATCAACGACCATATTCGTCTTTCCTCGGTGATATGACAGGCTGAAGTCATAATCTTGGAGGTATTCCACCCATCTCCTTTGCCTCAAATTCAAGTCTTTCTACATGAAAATGTACTTTAGGCTGTGGTAGTCTATGAATACATCAAATTATTCACCATATAGGTAGTGCCTTCAGATCTACAAGGCAAAAACTACTACAGTCATCTCCAAGTCATGGGTGGGATAATGCTTCTCATGGTCCTTCAGTTGGAATGAGGCATATGCCAGCATCCTCCCATGTTGCATCAGGACACACCCTAAACCAGTCCCACAAGCATCACTATAGACTGTAAAACTACCACTCCCAAAAGATAAGATCAATACTGGAAAGGTGACCAGTCGAGCTTTCAACTCGAGGAAACTCTCCTCACACTACAAGTCCCACACAAAGGTAACTTCCTTCCGAGTCAGTCTAGTTAGTGGTGTAGCTATCTTGGAGAAGTCCTAGATGAATCTCCGATAATACCCAGCCAAACCGCAGAAACTTCTGACCTTAGTGACGTTCTTAGGTCTAGCCCAACTGCTAACAGCCTCCACCTTTGTTGGATCCACTTTGATGCCTACTCCAGATATAATGTGACCAAGAAATGCCGCTTCTTCCAGCTAGAACTCGCACTTGGAGAATTTGGCATAGAGCTAGTGTTGCCTCAATGTTTCTAGCACCATTCTCAAGTGCATCTAATGGGTTTGTACATTAGGAGAGTATACCAGCATGTCATCCACGAACACCACCACAAACTGGTCAAGTAGGGCCTGAATACTTTGTTCATCAGGTCCATGAATGCAGTCAGTGCATTTGTCAACCCGAATGGCATGACCAGAAACTCGTAATGGCCATACCGAGTCCAAAAGGCTATCTTCTACACATCAGATTCCTGGATCCAAAGTTGGTGATATCCTAATCTCATGTCTAGCCCCATGTAGCTGGTCAAACAGATCATCAATTTTGAGCAGCGGATGCTTGTTTTTCACGGTGATCTAATTCAACATCCGGTAATCAATGCATAACTGGAGTTAACCATCCTTCTTCTTAACAAATAGCACTGGTGCTCTGTAGGGTGATATGGTTGGATGAATGAATCCCTTATCCAGTAGTTCATGCAACTGATTCCGGAGCTCTCTCAACTCAACAGGTGCCATTTGATATGGAGTCTTTGAGATAGGACCTGACCCTGGCATGAGATCAATAAAGAACTCCACTTCCCACTATGATGCTATTCTGGATAACTCCTTGCGAAAGACATCGGGGTACTCTTGCACGATCGATATATCTTGTACCTCTAACACTGGTGACAAGGAGACTATTACACAGGCAAGGTAGCCTACACTACCCTTTGCTAGATGGTGTTAGGCCTTGAGCGCTGATATCACTTTTCTTTGCTCGCCTAGTCTGGTTCCTTGCACCATACACCATCCTTAACCCAGACATTCCACCAAAACTCTCTTCTTCGTACAGTCTATCACTATTGAGTGTTGTGCCAACCAGTCCATTCCCAATATGACATCATATTCCTACTTCTCCATCACAATCAGACTGGCCTTGAAGTCTTTGTCCCCTAGCTTGACATCCACTGATCGTAGGTACTTCCATGCTAAGCTGTGCTCTCCCAAAAGGGTTACTACATCAAGCTGAAAAGCCAACTTAGCTGGTCTTTCTGCAATCTCAACCGTAAAAGAATTAGAGATGAAGGAGAACGAGCTCCCTGAGTAAAATAAAACTCGAGCCATATGGTCGGCTACAAAGAAAGAACCTAATAACATACATCATAACCATAGTCATTACTACAGAAATAGTTCTGGTTACAATATCATATTAATGGTTCTTATTACAATAATATCACTGCTCTTTACCCTCTATGACGTCCGCTGAGGAACTAGTGTCTAGAGCAGAGATGGCAAAGACTCTTCCTTTGGTCGGTTAGAGGGGTGCATCTCTAGTTGCCTTTAGGGGATCAAGGTAGTTCTTTTGGAAGTGCCTGGTCTTTTTGAAATTATAACACTTTATGTTATCCATATTCAGTTTCTAACGTGTACACTGCACTGCCATATGTCCCAACCGACCATAGCTGTAGCAAGTCCTCTTATCCGAGCCACTATTTGATCCTGCCTAACTGTACCCAGCACCTTTAGTAACATTGTGCCCCTCAGAATCGAAGTGCTCCTTCCTTTTCTTTCTGGAGCTCCCAGAACTTCTGACACTTTCCGACATGGAACCTGAGGGTCAAGAAGTAGAAAATTTCCCTTTGTCCTTGGGCTATTCTTCTAGGAACAGTTGACACTCATCCTCATATCGGGCTACTAGCTCGATTGCGTCTGTCAAGGTCTGGTATCGGAAACCCGAGACTCTCGATCTAAGGGTTGTATTCAACCATTCTATGAATCTCTTAGCTCTGCACTTCTCTGTGTCAAAGGTTTGCATGAACTGCTCTTGCAAGGAAAAACGTGGCCTCATACTCTACCACGATCATGCCTCCTTGCTTCAAGTTCTGGAATTCTCTATCCCGTCAATCCCTCCCATATTCCAGAAAATACTTCTCATAAAACACCACCTAGAACTCTTCCAGGAGATCATCAATAGGTCGAAGTTAGGAAACTTTGTCTGACGTATGGACCTCCACCACTGATCAGCATCGCCTCTGAGCTAGAACGTTGTGAGCCGAATCCACTTTTATGTCGGACATTCCATTCCCTCCAAGATTTTCTCCAACTCCAGAAGCCACGCTTCACTTTTCTCTAGCTTGCCGCAACCTTCGAAGGTCGGTGCACTCAGTCGACGAAACTACGATATCTAAGGGTCACCCTTGGCCATATCTTTGTTGCCTCCTCCGAAGGACTGGACAATCCCACGCATCATTTCTCCGAGCTCCTGCTGCATGCCTCTCTAAGCACTTCCATCCTCAACACTGGAATCAGATGCAGGGGTCCTGCCCTGGCCATGGCTTGTGCTTCCACACGACATCTTGCTACCACCACAAAGCAAACACAAGTCAAGTGCAACACTATTTTGTGTAGTCCTACAAAGCCACTAACTAGACACAACTAAGTTAGTGCACTTAATGAACCTATGCTCTGATACCACTTTGTAACACCCCGGTGCGTTACAAATCAACATCAATACTACCCACTTAACTAATTAACAGCATTAAACAAGAATAAAGTAAATAAACAACTTAAATAGCTAAGTAACTACCTAGAACCTCGTGTGTAGCTAGTGCCTTCTCTATATGCACCAGTACTAGACTGCACCAATATTACACCTGAAAACCAAAACATAAAACGCATGAGTGACATAATGTCACCCAGCACACGCCTACCAAAAAACAAACAAAACACACGTAAAGCTATGCTATTTTCTCAATCACAAGTATTTCTCCAACATTGCATAAACATGCTTTTCAAATATTCTCATTTTGTTTCTTTTGAAATTCCATGCATCTTTTCAAATAATTTTTATGCATTTCATGAAAACCAAAACTTAACTAGTAGCCAGACTAAAATAGCACACAGCACAATTCTATCCAAAATCTTGGCTAGAACTAGCTAAAACCACAAGTCTGGACTAGAACCTTGCAAAAACCTCAAGTGAAACTCACGCACCAGTTCTAACCTAAAACCAAGCTCACACAATCCATCTAAAACCCATGGCGTCACCTTGGCCCCAGGTGACTAACCTGGCCAAAAGCAGTTGGCAAGGCACTAACCCCGACTCCATTGCACTACCGCGGTGAACCACTCCGTGTAGGAGTCCACTCGCCTCAGCCTTGTAGGCCTCACAGTACCAAGACAATATAGGCCACAAAACACACACACGGGATGCATCCTTACAGCACCCCTGTCTAGCCGGACTCCCGGGGACTCACAACCTCAGGCCCAGCCAGCACTGGGTAAAGAGGGTGGACCAGTCTCTTTCACCCGAGCCCTACAATACCTCAAAGAGCCACGGTCTTTTTCACCTGTGCACATCATCAGCAACCATGTAGTAGGGTACATACCAATTTTATGGTGGTCTTATACCCCCATCGGCTATGCCCCTACCACCACGTGGATCTGACCCAAAACCACAAAAAGCTTTTGAAAACATGCATTTCCTTTTCAAAATATCATTTTGAAAACATTTTCATTACAGAAATCATTTCCACGAGTTAAAACTCACCAACTAGAAATCATTACCAATTCAAAACTGGTTGCATTGGTGTGCTACGAAGGTATGCCACCATGGTGCACGCCAAGTAGAAAGTTCAAAGTAGCAGCTCAGTAAGCTACTATTGGAAATCGTCGAAGGTGGGCACCTTGGATGGTCCCCCTTCTGGCCTCTGAAAAATTCCAAAATATACATGGAAACATTAGGCTCTAAGTCTTCTACCATTAGGGACAAGTTTCATAAAGATCCGATTTGTAAATCTTTGGACAAAAAATCAGAAAGCTGAAGAGGTTGTTTAAAAACACTGTAGCAACACCTAATGAAGAATCACCAAAAATCCTGGATAAATCCTAATAAAATCACATGGAGGGTACTATCCACTAATTACATGCTAATCTACCATTTTATCATGATTTAAGCTGAATTTTTGAGCGAAAAAGGAAGGAAGACACGTACTCAATGTCGACTGACAATCCTCCCTTCTTCTCCGACGACGTCCCTCCCCTCACGATGAGTTTTCTTCATCCCTTACTGTCCTCACAGCTCGATGCCCCTCTCCTGCCTCACCTTCTCTATTTATAGGCCTCCAATCGTTGTCATCTTCTCTAGCAACACTGCTGACCGTCGTCTGAGCACGGCATGGCGCAACACAGAATGGCAGAGGGAAAGGGTGGCATAGGGCATGGCAAGGAGTGAGAGGTGTAGGGTAAGGAGTTGCAGTGCCACTTGTCAAGGTGAGGAAATGCAAGCTATGGCTGACATGGGTGTTGGTAGCATTCACTGTATGCACTGTTCACACCATACTGTGCCACCATCATGCGCCAGTTCGGTGCGCCACAATGGTGCACTAGAATCGTGCGCCAATCATGTGTGCCTAAGACATGCGCTTGGACTACCCTGAATTGAGTTAACCAAACCACCAACCGACACCAAAAAACAATCACACCACTAACACAAGGTTGCCACACCCAACATGATCATCCAATAATAATTAATCCTAGAATTACATGGTACTTCTTAATTACATTTTTATGAATTCTAGGATGTTACACTCCAACATCCTCCCCCCAAATAGGTAACATGAATTAGATGGCACTGGTGATCCATTTAAGCTAGCAAGAAGGGTCATCGCAAGCTTTGAAGAGAAAAATATAGTCTTCTATGATATCGAATTGCCTACACTAGAAAAGCGCTTACTTCCACTGATCATCTCCGTAGAAATAAATGACTACACACTTTTCAAAATATTTGTTGATACTAGTGCCAGCAAGAGTATCTACTCCCTATCCACTCTAAATCACCTCAACATCAAGGAAAGCAAGATAACCATGCATCATTTCGCTTGCACAGCCTATGATAAAAGCCAGAAAGAAGCAGTTGGAGCCATCCAAATGGATATTACTGTAGGGCCTCTCACTAGCACTGCCACCATCATAGTAATGGAGCAGGATCTAATGGAACCACTGATCCTAACAAGGTCTTGGTTGGTAGAAATCAGCTTTGTCACTTCCCCTATACAGTAATTGCTCAAGTTCAAACATCAAGAGGAAGTGGTTATCATTCTGGCTGACGATGGAATAGACTTAGGATAGGTTGGGAGCCAATGCCACCAGAGCTAAGCGAAGAATGACCCCCACCAGAGCTATACAATGAAGAGCCTTCCATCCAAAGGAAGTGGTTATCATTCCGACTATGATCATTGGTATGAGGAGGGGCCTGATTCTTAGATGTTCTAGGACATGATTGAACAACCCACGTACGACGAATACGTTGACTCAAACTGGTATGACATGGAAGCTGTGCTCAACATTCTTCGTCAGCACCTACAGCTCTTGCAAGCAGCCCATGCAAGAGTTGGTCCTCCTCCCAAGCCACCTGATCCTACAAAAGGAAGTAGGCCAACCAAGGACATCTACGAGCACATTAGTCAAGGAGAGATTGGCAGAGATATCAGTGGCCGTAAAAAAAAAGCAACTCCATGAAGAGATAAAGCCACCAGGGGCACCTCACCGGAGGTAGGTCAAGAGTAGTCCAATCCTAACAAAGCAAGAACTGGGCGCAAACCAAAAGAGAAACAAGAAGATGTGCCGTAAATACCTCAATGCTCAACACCAGGGGCAAGCTCCTACGGCCCCCCGTTAGGTAAGGCCCTCCATCTGGGAAGGGTCGTACGAGACTCGACTAAGCCCGACTATGGGCAAAGTCAATTTATTTCAAAAATATGTAAATAAGACATTTAATTTCTTGCCGTCTTTTCCTTGTATTTATCTTGGTTTTCTTTAAATGCTAGACTAAAATAATAACAATAATAACGAATGAGTGTGAATCACATCCAACAATTTGATGAAATCAAGCAGAGCTGCCAAAGTATTATCTAAGGTTTTAAGCAGAGGAAGTCACACCCAATGAAGGTCCACCAATTGGGTAGGATGAACTAAAGATCTCATTAGATCCATGGAAGTTACGCGTACTCTAGAAGTACGCCCTTGATCAACATGCCAAAGCCAAGAGAAAGCCTAAAACTTAGTACCGGTTGAAGAAGGGAATTATCTCTTAAGTAGAAAAGGAAAATGAGCGACTAGAGAAACCTCAACCTTATTCTATCCTCACATACACACTGCATAGAGAGATAGGAGAAAGGCAAACTCAGAGCCTAGTCATATCATAAAAAGTTCCTTGCCTTACGTTGCCTGGCATCCCAGCATAAGTCGAAGAAGGCAATAATGAATGAGTACATCTGAACTAGCTAACTTAGAAAGCACGCAAATGAGGGGAGAGCACAAAAGCGAGTATGCCATCATAGTATAAATCTGGAAGGTAGTGATGGACGAGTTCTCAAAATAAGGATGACAAAATAGACAAGTAGGTGTGTTATCATAGCATAAATCTGAAAGGTAGTGACAACCAAACATTTATAGAAAATCAAGAAGAGAAAGGAACCCCCAAATGAAAAGATAAAAATAAGAAAAAGAAAAAGAAAGAAAAGCCAAAAGAGAAAGAAAACCCCAAGAATGTCAAAGGCACATTAGGGCCAAGCATTAGCGAGCGGGACTCAAGCTAAAGCCAATGCCGAGAGCTAGCTGTATCTCAAGTCTCCCCCAACCTTGTCATCACATATAGGAAAATAACAAGAAACCCTAGAAACTTAGGGACAGAGTAAATAAAGGCGACAATGATCAAGTAAGATTAGTATGAAGTCTTAAGTCCTCAAAGGACGAAGTATGATAAAAGGGAAAACTCTCTCACCATGGATAATACAAAGCAGTAATGCTAGATATGTAGAAGGAAGGACTGTGACTACACCCATCAAATAGAATGAAAAATCCAAAAAAAATTATAAAAATCTAAAAAACCAAAAACAAATCCGAAAACTCAAGAAAAAAGCCAAAAAGATCAAATAAATAGTGTCATCCATCCTACATGTAGGTGAAAACTTAGTAAGTAGGGAAATTGGAATTAGTTTACTTAGTGATGCAATAATTGACTCACCAGATTTTGGGTGCATTATCTGAATAAAGACATTACTTCTACTGTGATCTATGGAGTATCCACAAATAACTCACAATCAGCGTCCATTGGGCACTGATTCTCTATTTTTAGCTGAGGCTATGACTAATTCCCTCCAATTAGTTTCAAATATAGGGGAACAAGGATGGTATTGCAATACCTTTCCTAGACAAGAACCACTTAGTCAATTCCTCCAAAGCCTGGAAAGGTATGTTTTGTAATTGCTAACATGTGTTAGTGAGTGTGTAGACAATTGTAACCAAAAGTCCCACCACGATGCTGCACAAGACACAAAGCAAAGAAAGATCAAGAATGGACTCCTGCCTTTAGGATTCATATGGTGTATATGAATACATCACTCTGACTAAGAGGCAAACATTAGTTTGAAAAAGGAAGGACTCGATATTTTACTCGTAGAACTCCTTTACTTGCCAAGTCGAGTAGTGGGACGATGGTCCTTTCCTGAGAGTACTAGTCACACTTGAGGATAGAAAACACTTGACCACAATGATTTGTATCCATGCATTTTGTATATGTCTATATGGTTTGGGATCAATCGTACCCATTAGCCTAACCTATCATAGAGACCATTCATTATATTGAATGTTGACCTTGCATTTGCATTTTCTACTTGAACCATGCATCCATGCATTAGTTCTCATGTCATTGGAAGTGGAGCATGGATGGAGCAATGTTCTTTAAGAGTGTTAGAAACCCTTAGAATATGTGATTCTCCCAAAACCAGTTCAAGTCCCACCTATCTTTTCAATCATTCTATTCTAAGTAAGCTCTCAAACAGGAAGCCACAACTATTACATTTTTTCTCTTCTTTTGATCGACAATAGGGTAATATCCCAATGATCATTTTAGTTTTTGCCCCATTAAAGTTGTCTCTACATGGTTGACATGGTCTTGACATTGGCTACAACATAAAGCTCCGAAATCAGCTTGACCCCTCCATGCCTGAACCTTCAATATGATGGCATTTTAATCGAACCACTCAATTGGGCAACAACGTCCCGAAACTAAGTCTGCTCACCTTTCTTATCACTTGTCTGTGTGATAATTTCCTGAAACCAGGTAAGTCCCACCTTTTTGGTTGTGTGACAAACTACCGAAACCAAAAGGTGGTTTTCTTTTTTACCCTTTGTGGTGGACTGCTTGAGAGTGAGCTCCCTATTTCAAGAAATACTTAATAGAGATATAATTCTTACCTTGGAGTTAATCTTGTTCTAAGATCAACTCCAAGGAGGGGCATTTGTAGATATCCCATTATCGCATTTCCCAGAGTTGAGTAGGATAGGAAATCTTAAGGCGTCCCAGATCACACGATCAAGGATTTATAATATATTTTTCAGATTTTTCCATAATTTATTTAAAAACATTTTTTATTTTACTTAATTCAATATCGGTACTTGTGGCAAAGTTAACACACTCAAACTAGTTATAGGCTTGAGTACCTTGAATATCTTTAATTAGTGCGAGTCGACAGCTGTGGTAGAGCTAATACTCCCATTTTACTCAAATTGGTGGTAGATTTGAGTTAAAGAAATATTTTTATGATTTTATGGAATTTCTAAAGTTTTTCTAGAGTTTTAACATATCTCTATGGATTAAAATAAGAGACAACGAGGAATACTGCAAAAGACTAGGTTGTTGCCATGTTGATAGGCGACAAACCTTATCGCCTCTTTAGCAGTCGCTGAGTGTCTCAAGGCCATAGGGATAGGTGACGCATACCATGACATTCTCTCTCAGCATAATGTGTCATCCTTGGTTTTAACATAACATATGGGACATTTATAAAATATTATCATAATTTTCCCATAATTATTATTATTTTTATGATTTTCCAAAGTTCCAAACACTTAAATATACATGGAATATCATATAAATCCTTATAAATATCATTTAATTCAAGAAAATTCTAGAAATGTGGATGACATTAAATTAAGGCTATTTATCTTTATTTTTATGGAAGAAACAAGTTTTTTGTGTTGGTCATTATATTTTTAAATATTTTAGCCACATTTAATTCACATAATATCTAAAAATAAAGATAAAATCTAAAAGATCCAAGGAGATAGGTTATGACTAAGTCATAAATCCCTATAAACTTAATTTCCCTTATCTATGTATTTTTAGAAGATATGATATAAATCTAATCTACTTAATTTGTAAATATTGATTAGATTTTCAAAATATCATTTAATTTATATCAATTATGAAAATCATGACTTTGGGTAGATTTGGTCGTGATCAATTTTTAGGTATATGCTAGATATTTAGGGATCTCAATTTTTAAAATTTTGCCTTTTTAGTTGCTTAGTGCCTGTACCACTCGTGACTTGCTGACGTGGAATATATTATTGGTTTTTAGATAATTATTCTTTGCATGAAGTAAAAAAAGGAATCTCTAGCCTAGTTGTCAGTCCATGCGATGACATGCTGAGACCTATTGCCAATCCCATAGGTGTAGACACCCTAATTTTCTGATTTTGCAGAATGGGGATGTAGTGGCTGAGCTCGAACCCTGATTGAGGGCCCACAAGGCCCATTTAAGCCCAATTAACTCCTTCGAGGCCTATTAAGCCCAAGTTGAGCCCATGCGGACCCACGTATGCCGATGAAGGCCCACCATAAACAACTTCACCCATTTCTCTTCTCTACATTTCATTCCAACCCAACATTCATTTTTCCCTCTTAACTTTACATTTTTTTTCTCCATTTCTCTTCATTTTACCAAAATCACCAACACCTATGTTTTTCCCCACTGATCTCACAATCCAGCCTTGGGACCTATTTCCCTTCACCGATTTCACCACCGAACCCACTCCAATCTAGCAGCCTAGCCCGAGCCACACTAAGCCAGCAGCTTCCCAACAGCCCAGCCGTTGGATCAACCGCCGGCGACCACTAGATCGCCGTTCGTTCTGCCAGCAGCCAAGGGGACAGGAGGGGACAGCGGTTAGGGAATGTCGGGATCCGTTTGGGAGGAGCGTCTAGTTTGTTAGAGGAGTGGGCCAGTCAGTTACTAGAGGAGGCTTTCTGTTGCAAGTTTGTTGGGTTCCTTACCTATATAAGGAGGAGGATGCCAGCGTTTCTGAAGGCTAGACCATTCGAGAGAGAAAACTGAGAGCAAGAGAGAGAGAACCAGAGTGCCAGAGCGAGGAGAGGGACTGCGGAGGAGGCAGACAGTCGCTTCCAGAGCTCCGACGAGGTGTCTCCAATCAAGTACACGCTTCTGACCTTCCTAAATTGTCTGAATTGTAGATTTCTAGGCCTCTTCCTCTCTTCTTGGGCCAGTTCCAAGGGATCCAGAGCAATCCCTTGGCCTCTACCGCTCTGCCGAGCCGATCCCTTGGCCTCTGCCACTCTGCCGAGCCCCGCCGTCGGCCAGTTCCGGCGATAGAGGTGGGGGGGCAATCCAGGAAGTCTCCTGGACCCCCGAGTCTTCCCGCTTCCTCCTCTGGTCTTCCCGGAGCTTTTCTGCCCTGTGCCTCGCCGCTCCGCCGCTCCAGAAGCCCGCGCCAAGATCGCCGAAAACCGCCTCCCGTAGCCGCTGTCACCGGAGAAGAAGGCCCTGTCCGAGCCTACACACCGCTCCAAGCCACGCCGTGGTGAACCAGCCCCACGGCGACCTTCCTCAGCCTCCCGCAAGTGCGGCCGAGCCTCTGGATCCAGGCCGCGAGCCCCCAAGCGTCCCTGCAATGCCACTCACCGGAGGAAGTCACGGCGGCGACGCTCAGCATCCTCCTTGCTCCACTGACCTCCACGACGCTTTAGAGCCTTCCAGAAGCATCCCTCAGCTCACTAAAACCCTCCGACCACCGCGCTAAGGATCCAGACATCCCCAGCCACTACGAGTTTCCCGTCGGAGCAGTTCGACAGCGAGCGAGGTGGGGGAAGCGCCTCAGCCATCGAAGGCCACATCCAAACCGTTGGATGTCCTCCCCTCGTCTCTTTCTTGCTTCTTGTGGGGTCTGATCTGAGATCGGACCTTAGGAGCCTCCCCTTTGGCTTCCTCTGATGGTCGCCGGCGACGAGCACTGTCGCTGGCGACCGTCGTTTCTTTTTCATTTTAAAAACATTTAAACTTTTATTTTGAATAAAATCTGGAGTTTATGTTTTTATTGCATATAAGTCCTTCTAGAATTACTCTTTGGTCCTTTTATTGCATATAGGTCCTGCAATCATTTTTCAAAAATGTTTCGAATAAAGTTTTAACTGAAAATATTACATGTTTTACCCTAAACATTTAAAATAATGTTTTCTGAGTTTA
>JAMKQA010079026.1:0-15222 GCA_024699735.1 Posidonia australis
CTTGGTGCGCCACCTTGGTGCGCCACTGAGGTGCGCCACCTTGGTGCGCCAAGCTACCTCACAGATTTCTAGGTTCTGGCTTGCTAATAGGCTTGGGGCTAAGGTTTAATGGCTGATCACATCCAAAGCAACATAAGGATACTCATTTCCGGGTTACCTCAAAATCGGGGTGTCTACAATATGAAAAGAAAGTGAGGCCAGTTGGCTGGAGCGGTGTCCTCTCGCATGGGGAACTTCACCACGATAATGCAAGGAGGTAGGGGGTCCTCATCTACTACTTATGTGCCTGGTTACCTATAATGCCCCAAACCTGGGCACGCTACCTAAACCATAGTATCATAAGCAAAATTACACTAATTACAGTAAAATTAAACAACTGCAACTAAGACTCACCTCTAGGAACCAATGTGCAGCTAGAAGCTCCGACTTTAGCACCGGAACTCGACTGCACCAAACTGCACCTGAAAACCAAACAAGCACACGTGAGTGACATCTAAGTCACCCAGTACATGTCCCAAACACACAAATACAATTCTTTGCAAAACTATTAAAAATCACATTTTCAACTTTCAAAGGTTGGTTTTCTTTTGGAAATCCTCTTTTCTTTTTATTTGAAACCACTTGGGAATTTAATCCCAATTTCATATATATATATATACATATATATATATATAAATATATATATATATACATATATATATATATAAATATATATATATTTCAAAAGCCATGTTTCTTTTCTTTTCTCAAAACATTTGGAAACTTATTTCAAAACCACATTCTCTTTCAGAAACACACCTTTGCATTTTCTTTTAAAACTTTTGGAATTCATTTTCCAAAACATGCCCTTTTTCAATATTTGGGATTTATTCCCAAAATCACACTTTCAAATTCACATTTCTGACCAAATCCAGCCTAAACCACAATACCTCTCAAGCTTAAAACAAAATCATAAATACTGACTGGTAACTGGTTAAAACATCATCATTATTCCATTTCTGGATTTTAGGACCATTCATAAGTCCAATCCTGGTCAAATCACATTTCTTTCTTATTCATTTATACTTTTTCTTTATTGATGTTACCTTAATCAGGGGTAACTAGGCACACAAGCAGTAGGCAAGGACATCATTTCCCCTACCTCCCTGCACTGCCACAATGAAATTCCCCATGCAGGATGCTACCACCCTGGCCAACCGGCCTCAATTTCTTTTTCATGTATGCACGGGGATACGTCTTTGTCTAACCCCCTATCGGTGATCCGAACAACTAGGTCCAACAACTCAGGCTCAGCCTACACCGTCGGTGACCCGAACAACTAGGTTTAATAACCGAGGCTCAGCCTACACCGTCACGAACTCAGTGACCCGAACAACTAGGTCAAATGCCCAGGCTCAACCTACACGGTCTCAATTTCAACAACCACAGTCGTATTTGGCAACTGGTTTCACTGGAGCCTCATATTCCTATCACGTTGTCAACACCAACTCCCGTGGTTCCTTAACACATTATTAGTATTCTATTTTAAAAACTCTTTAAGTTTTTCTTTTCAAAACCATTTCCATTTCATTTTTTTCGTTGCAGAAATCTATTTCCATGCAACACCAGACCCTCCATTGGGGTCCCAACTTAATTCATGAAAAACCATGTGCTTTAAAATCATAATTGGGTCTCATGCCCAAAAACTACACAAAATCAACCTTTTTATTCATTTATAAGGTCTAAAACCCAAAACCATGCCCAAATCTACTTGTTTGGGTTCCACATTCCTACATGTCATTTACATGGGGAAAACATCATTAACTGATGCTAAAAGTCCATTTAAAACCTTTCTTTCATTTAATAATCACACATATATATTTCATGGCTAAGGCAAAATCGACAGACCGAATTTCAAGTTCGATATACTGAAAATCCTTGGTTCGGTACATCGAACATTTTCGGTATATCGAAAACCCCTAATTCGGTCGATCGGATGATTTCTGCCTACCGAAAGTAGGTATTTTGGCTTAATCTATCAGAATTTCGGCATACCAGATTCAATTCGAAATACCGAAATAACCGCAACCAGGGCACTCCCCTATTTCAAGTGGTGAAAATCGCCCAACGTGGGAGCCTCAATCGGACCTCCCAAACACACCAAAATTTTCCAATAAATTATGGGGTGTAGACCCTTGAGTCTACTTCAAAACTCCTCAAACCATTCATGATTTCATTCACCACACAATCCACACAAAAATTACAAAGGGAAGGAACTCAAGAACGGCTACTGTAGCCCTCAACCCAAAAATTTGCATTTTAACTCATTCTCATCAATTTCCCTATTTTCCTACCATTTTACATGCATTTTTCTCGATTTTTCATGCATTGGCATAATCAACTGAAAACATGTAAACAAGGTAGGAACAGGGCCGCGTACCTCTGATGGCGCCTCGACGATCCTTCCCGCACTCCGGCGAGCCTCCTCACGCCCCGACGAAGCCTCTCCCGCCGACGGACCACATGGATAGCCACCACCACCTCCTCGGTTGCACACTATTCCTCCTTTTCTTCTCCTCTCTCGGTTGCCCTCTCCTCTCCTCGCTTGCCACAACCTCCCTTTATCCTCTTCTCCACCCGCGTCGTGTCGGAAGAGATAGCGAAGCAAGGGCTGGCGTCGTTCGTGGCATGAGTTGGGGAAGGGAAGGAAGGAAACGGGGATGGTGCGGGCTCGTAATAGAGAGGGAGAGAAAAGAAAAAGGAAAAGAAGGAAAGAAAAAGAAGAAAAGTCTGGCACGCAAATCGAGACGTCTGTGCATCCTCAAATCGGACTCTACATTGGTCCCAAATCACAAGCAGGTGCACAGAAAGCCAACCACAAGCTCACACATTCAAGAAATAACAGATTATCCATTAATAAACCATTTATACAATATTGCAATTAATTACATGATTTATAAGTAAAAATGGATAATCAGGCCCCAGATGTCACATTACCCCTGATGAAGGTAACATCAATAAAAGAAAAGTGGAAATTAATGAGAAAAGTGTGTGGATTTGTGAAAATGAAAAGATGTGACTTAGCTAGGATTAGACTTGTGTTTGGTCCTGAAATCCTTGGAATAAATAAGAATTGTGGTTTAACTAGTTACTAGCCAATGTTTGTGGTTTTGGTTTTGAGTCTTGTGAAGCATTGTGTTTTAGGCTAGGCCTGATCATGAATATGAATTTCTCCTAACAAGAAAAAGGTTTTAAAAATGCATAAAAAGAAAACAAGATGAGTTTTGAAAATGACATAATTTTGGGAAGAAATTCCAAACAATCAAAAAAGTGAATTTGAGTTTTGAAATATGGCATGTTTTGGAAATAGGTTTCCAAGTGATTAAAAGGAAAAGGAAATGATGTTTTAAAATAGATTTTCAAAAGAAAATCATGTTTTTGTGAATTAAAAGCTGTGTTTTTAGTAGTTTTGCCAAGTTTTGTTATGTGTGTTTAGGATGTGTATTGGATGACTTAGATGTCATTCACGCGTGCTTTGTTTGGTTTTCAGGTGCAGGGTAAAATGTAGTCTAGTTCCTGTACCAAAGTAGGAGTTACTAGTCATACATTGTTTCCTGGATATGAGCCTTAGTTACGGTTATTTAATAATTATTGTAATTAGTGTAATTTACTTATGATACTGTGATTTAGGTAATGTATCTGGGTTCGAGGCTTACACACATGGGCCCACACACGGACCCACAAACACAGTGCCACACACATAGTGCCAACCACGCACAGTGCTAATCACCTAAGGACAAACACGGGAACACACAAACAGTTGCCGGCCAACGAGGCTCAGGCCCAAAAACTACAAAATCGCACAAATGGATCTTAGAACAGTAACACCTACCCAGAAATAAATTCATTAAAAGCAAATAATTATAAAATAAATTTACAATTGTTACAGTCCTTCATCTCAAATTTTTCACTAAGTTCAATTTTCACTTTATTCAATAATTTCATGTCATTTGTGACAAGCAAAATATTATCTACATATAAAGATAATATTATAAAACTACTCCTACTTTTCATGACATAGACAATTGTTCAATCTGTTTGAGATAAATTTCATTTGAGCAACCACATTATGAAATTTGAGATATCATTGTCGAAAAGATTATTTTAATCCATATATTGATTTGTTCAATTTACACACTTTTTTCTCATGTCCTTCCACTTGAAAACCCTCAGGCTAGTACATGTACATGTTTTCTTGCAATTCTCTATTAAGAAATGTAATCTTAACATCCATTTAACAATTCCAAATTTAAGTATGTTACAATTGATAGTATAATTCTAATATATGTAAACTTTACTACTAGAGAATATGTTCCCTAAAAGTTAATTCGTTCCTTTTATGTATAATCTTTAGCTACCAATCGAGCTTTGAACCTGTTAATTAACCTATCTATCCTCAACTTCTTCTTGAATATCCATTTGCATTTCATAGCCTTCTTTTCCTTAAGTAAATCACATAATTCCCAAACATTAATCATTTTCATATAATTAATTTCATCATTCATGGCTTCAAGCCACAAACCTATCTCATGTGATTTAATCACATCATTACATGTAATGGGTTCCATGTGATTTTCTTAATCTATATCTGTCAAGAAACATGATGACTCATAGGAGTACAAATGGTAATCATTTATTCATGAAGGCTAAGTTCTCATTCTTTTATTACTAAGAATATCAAGTAGATCATTTACAGGCTCATTAAGATTTTCCATATTTTGTTGGTCATACTAGTCATTTTAATCATTCTCTACTATTTCTATGGGTTTATTTGAATTTTCTATGTTTATTTCTAGATCATTTCCTTAAATATCATTAAAGTAATCATCTTTAATTGCTGATAAAGGTTCATCTTTATCTTGAGTATGTTCTTCTTTTTCTAAAATTTCTAGAAATGCAGCATCTTTATACTCAATAATTCTTTTTTTCCTATGCAAAAATCTATATCTTAATGATTTATCACAATATCTTATAAATCTGTACTTTAATGTTCTAAAGTCTAATTTATCTCCGAGTTGATTAATTAGAATAAGCACATGGACTATTGAATCTTATTTTCCTAAATGATTAACATTGTGTTTTCTTCTATTCCACAACTTATAAGGGATAACTATGACAGATTTAGTGGGTATTTTATTCAATGTATAATTTGTAGTGAGTAATGCCTCTCTTCAAAATTCCTTTAAGAAGTTTGAATGTGATAGCATGCTTCTAACAGAATTAATTAAAGTTTTATTTTTTTTCCCACCACACCATTTTGTTGTGGTATATATGGCATAGTAATATATTTCTTTATTCCATATTCTTGACAATATAATTCAAATTCTTTAGAATTGTATTCCTTACCTCTGTCAGTTCTTAATATTTTAATGTTTTTTCTAAATTGTTTTTCCACTTTTGTTTTATATTTCTTAAAGCAACTTAACACTTCTATTTTATGTAAAATTAAATAAACATATACATATCTAAAATAATCGTCTATAAATGTTACAAAATATTTCTTATTATTGTATATTTTCACACTACATGGACCACATACATTTGAATGTACCAAGGTTAATAAAAAAACACATTTATCCTATGTCCAACATCAAATAATTTCTTAGTTATTTTTCCAATTAAGTAATGTTGACATGTGGTTAATTCCACTTAATTAATATTTAGGAGAAGATTTAATTTTAATATTTGTTTCATTTTTAATTTTCTAGAAATAGATAATTTAGCATGTCATAAATGATAATCAAACAATAAGCACAGAGAATAATGAAAAATGCTATCAACATTATTTATTTCATTATTTATTACGAAAACATGAAACAAATCATGTTCTAGGAAAAATACTTCCATAGTAAGTACTTTCTTATTCTTTCCAATAGATACATACTTATTATAAAAGCAAATTTCTAAGTTATTCTTTATGAATACAAGTACAAAAATAAGATCGCACCTTATGCCAGATGTATAAAAAACATCCTTTAAGATTATAATGCTCTCTCTCAAATCTAAGTGGTACGAATCAACGTCTTTCACATTTATATATGTGTTGTTTCCCAAGTAGATGCGCTGCTCACCAGATTTAAATTCTTTGAAGGATTCTAGCTTTTTCCTTGTCTTTGCAATATGACAAATAGCATCAGAATTTACCCACCAATCATTTGAGTTTAGTTCAACAACGTTATTGCATTCTATTATGCAAATGAAGACTCTCTTGTTTGTTTGTTGTTTTGATGTCTTATCTTTGTTTCCATATTTGTTTGGATTCATTTGCTCTAAAGTGGCCAAATTGATCACATAGATGACAAAAATCCCGTGGCTTCTTTGACTGTGATTGATTGTGTTTGAACTGTGTCTTATTCGGTCCAATCCTTCTGTAGACATCCCAATATGCTTGCATAGGCCAAACCCAACAACCACTCCTCACTCTGACAATTACCAACGCAAAACCTAACTACAAAACCCTAACTAACCTAAATACAAAACTAAATCCTAATCCAAACCCTAAGCCTAGGTTAAACCCTAATCCAAACCCTAAAACTAGGTCAAATCCTAAGTCAAGTCCCAAACCCTAAGGTCAAACCTCATGTAACTAATTCAACAAACTCAACCACTTCCTAACCAATCTCCAACAAACTAAACCATTTCTTAACCAATCTCCAACAAACTAAACTAATCTCCAACAAACTAAACCACTTTCTAACTAATCTCCAACAAATCTAACCACCTTCCACTCCAGCCTTAACAACCAACTAAGCCTATAAATAGCCTCCTTGTGCAAGTAGAAGGGGACTTTTGGGACTTTTAGCATTTTGGGGAAAATTAAGAGAGGTGAGCTCCCCAAGGCTTTCCACTCCCAACCTGAGCTACCAGAGAGTTCCTGGAAGAGAGAGGAAGCTCGTGGAGGTGAGAAACCTGAGTTCTCAACCATCTCCGACGAGCTCCGGTGAGCTCCGACCATCCATTCCACTGCCATACCAGGTACGCTCATCCATGACCTCAATTATTGTTAGAAATGCTCTCCTAGGTCTCCCCCTATCTTCCTAGCTTGATTCCAGTAGATCTAGAGGTCTCCTCTGGTCGGAATTGAGCTCCCAAGCCTAGCCAGAGTGATTTTCCGATGGCCTAGATGGGGGCGTGAATCCACTAGCTGATTCGAGCCCCATAGCCCTGGATCTTCTTCCCTAGACCTCCCTCCTGCTTATCCACTCCTCCGCACGCTGCTCCACTGCCTCTCGAGGACACTGCCAGAAGATCGTCGTCAACGTCGTTCCGTCACTGGTGCCAGAGAAGAAGACTGCAACCAGTGGAGGAGCACGCGCCTCCTGCATCTTCGTGCAAAAGAAGAGTATCCAAAAACGCTCCACGACGCGTCCCAAGTACTCCTGAGCCTTCAGATCCACGTCACATGCCCTGGACATCCGTCGCAGTCGAGATTGCCGGAGGAGAATCGCGTCGACGGCGAGCTTGGTTCGAGGATGGAGGAAGTGCCCCATTCTCACTTCTGGAAGAGGGGAAAGACTCTTCTCATTGCCTTCAAGCCTCCTAGATGCCTGAGCGCCGCGCCACGACCCTCCTGGAGCTCTCTTCTTCCCCAACGCTGTCGTCGGAGTGCCTCGACGGCGAGGTAGGTGGGAGGCCCACTCCCACCGTTAGATGCTCAATCCAAACTGTTGGATCTCCTCTCCTCCTCTTCTTCTTGCTTCCCGTGTAGTCTGATCTCAGATCACACCATGGGGTAGCTTTCAGTGACCTCTCCGGCGGTCGTGGACGGCGGAGCTCCGTCGTCGGCGACCGCCGCTGCCTTTTCTTTTAAAAAAATAAAAAAACAAATTTCTTTTAATAAAGTTCTGAAACTTCTGATCTGTTACATTTAGGTCTTTTTTTATTACAAATAGGTCATTTTTCTTACACTTATGTCCTTGATTATTTTTCTTAAATCGTTTGAATAAAGTTTTAACTTAAAATATTACACTATGCCCCCTAAGTATTCAAAATAATGTTTTCCAGGTTTAAAAGTTTTACAAAAATCCCTGGAGTTTCTTTTCATGCATTTTAATCCAATATTTTTTTATAAAAGACCCTAAACTTCTCTGAAATCATTCTAAATGCATAATTTTTGCTGAATAAATTGCATTTAAACCCCTGAACTTCATTAATATAACACAGAATGCATATTTTCTTTGGTTAATTTGCATTTTAGCCCCTGAACTTCTCTGAAATCATTCTGAATGCATATTTTACTGAATAAATTGCATTAAAACCCCTGAACTTCACAAAAACTCTTCTGAATGCATATTTCTCTGGTTAAATTGCATTTTAGCCCCTGTACTCTTCTGTGACTCTTCTGAATACGTTGTTTTTCTAGTTAAATTGCATTTTAGCCCTGCACTTTGAGATTTCACACCGAATGCATGTTTTCTAGGGTAAATTTACTGAATTGCCCTTGAAACTTTCATGGATCTTTTTCTTGCATATTTTACCCTGAATTTCCATTGAATTGCTTTAAATGCATGTTTTAGTGACAGAATTGCATTTTAACCCCTATGAAACTTCAATTAGGTTAGAAATGCACATATTTGCACATTTGACCCTAGATTTCCTCATAATTGCATAGAATGTGTTTTTCTATGTATTTTTGATGATTTAACTTTAGAATTTCAGTTTTCATGCAGAATTTTGGTTTTTTGCACAAAGGCCCCTAGAATTCACAATTTTACACTCATGCATGCATTTTGTACATTTTGTTGCACTTTTTCATGCAAATTTTCTTGCCTTTTCTTTCTTACATTGCGCACGCATTTCTAACTTGTTTCAAGCTTGGTTTTCTTGTTGTTTCCCGGATTTCTCTCACTTTTCATGTTTTTAACTTAATTTGGTTTTCCATCACCCGAGGGCGTATAGTAAAAGGCTTAACAGAGCCGACATGATCCCAAAAAGAGGATTATTTCTCCCAATTTGATTTTCTCGGATTTATCCAAATTTCCATTGATTTGCAAGACGTTTTCCGAGAATTTCTCGATTTTCACGATTTTCCTCATCGCCCAAGAGCGTACAGTAAAGCGACATTCTCAATGCCTACATTTGTCCCTTGGATTAATTTTTTCCTCTTTATTTCATTTTTTCTCTTTGATTTGGCATGTTTTCTAGTCATCATTAGCATACGCATTTAGAGTAAGCAAGCATACATTTAGTAAACCCTTAACAAGTAAGAAACCTAGAAAGACCGAGTTTTCTCAGGCGCATGGGGATACTTAACCCCTTCCCCATACGTAACCAGAATCCTTACCCTTTCTCTGGCCCGCATTCATTTGTGCAATTTATCCATTAGGCACAGAGCACACATGTTTTCTGCATCCCATTTGCTTCTTGGTTTTCTTGTGTGTTTGGTTTTCCTTATCTTTCCATTAAAAGACTAGGTGGCGACTCCTTTCCTTATCCTTTCTCATCTTTCCTTGGTGTCTCCGAGTCTAGTCTTCTTCTCTGGATTCACCATCTTCGCCGTGACCATATCGAGTCTCCTCGAGTGCTTCCACGCACCCAGTACAGGAGAGTCGCGCAAGGTTCCACCGGTATGGTCACACCTTCTATTTTGGTCTTTGCCCTTCTTGAGCTTTCGATGCACAATATTTCCTTCTTTTAGATACAACTCTTACTTCTCACGACTAATCATGATTTCTTGCTTAGTTCCCAATTTTACTAGTAATTCTGAGAGTTAAAGGAATAAGGTTGATCTCATTGCTGTGGTCACCATATCAAAATTATTTGGCAAACTATTAAATATGGTTGTCACTTATAATTTTTCTGAAATAGGAGTTTCTACAATAGATAAATTTTTTACCATGATAATCATATTATTCGCGTATTCCATAACACTTTGTCTCTCTTACATTTTACAAGAGTAATACTTCTAAAGGAGGAGTTAAATATTAATTTCAGTGGTTTTATCATACTTCTCTTTCAGAGCATTCTAAAGTTTCTATGAAGTGTTCTAAGTCTCAAAAAAATTTATGAGACTATCTTCCATGAACATAAACATGAGACTTCTTGTTCCTTTGTCATCAATTTACCATTTTTCTTTTTTCTTGACTTCCACCTAAGCAACATTATTGTTTTTTTTGTAAATGGTAATTGATATATATTACACTCAAACACTTGGCTATGAGAAACCACCACCGATGTCCGTGGGAGTCGAACTCTCAACCTCTCGTATAACCACAAAGAGGCTTCACCACTAGACCAAGTGGTTGCAGACTAAGCAACATTATTGTCAAGTTGTCTGTAATCACTTGGTTTAGTGGTGAAGTCTCTTTGTGGTTGTATAAAAGGTCAAGAGTTCGACTGTCATGGACATCATATATATTACAATTATATTATTGTATTATTCCCTTCTTGGAGTCATATCTCATAAACGATGGGAGAAAAAATTATGGGAATCTGTTTCACTTGGTGGTGGTCTCATAGCCAAGTGTTTGTTATGATTGTAATATATATTAAAAATAGTTTCTAGAAAAAACATTATTGTCAAGTTTTGGAACATTGAATTCAATGATATATTCTAGATTATCATAAATTAGGACATATTTTATTTTCCAATACCACATTTCATAATTTATCCAAGTTAATTTCTTAATATTTGTCAATTCAGTGGTGATCAATTTGCTAGTAGTCATTCAAGTAGATCTAAAAAGATAATTATCTAATTTTAGAAGTTTATTTTTGAACAATATTTAACTAGATCAATTAAGTCTATATGGAAATGTATGAATGTGTCAAAAATCACATACAACTAAGATAAAACAGATATTAACTTAAATGATGTAATGACTAACAATAAGAATAAACTAACATAAAATATATGTGTATCTTACACGAAACAATAATCAACTAACATGAAACAAATCCTTCTTAAAACATATGTAAAAATAAATGAACAATAAAATAAACCCAACAGATGAAATCGGGATAGTAAAGTTTCAACCTTTTTTTTTCAATCGAGTTGAATAAAAACAAAGGAAAGCAAATCGTCGGGCCGTGTAACTGTGTAAGGAGAAAGAGAGAGGTAACTAAGGCAATGCGAGGCTAGAAAGGAGACAAAGCTGGAGAGGGGCAGAGGCATGGTGAGGTCGATTAGGAGGGGAGAAGGCCATATTAGGTACAAGGATGCCAATTGGGACCCAAGGGGGGCCGGAGCGACTGTACTGGGAGGAGGACTGGAAGAGGATGATGACGCAAAAGAGGGAGACCGAGGGCAGAGGTTGATTGCGAGGTCAAAAAAGAAAAGGGAGCCGAGGTGGGATGCAATGGATAAGGTGATCAGTAGCCAGAGGAAGGGAAAAAAGTGATCCTGTGCAGGATTGACCAGATATGTTTTCTGTACTCTAATATCACTTTGATGGCGATGATTTTTTATGATCATTGTTTGGAACTTTCCAGAAAGATTTCTATATATCATCCTTTCCTAATGAAGATCATTTCTTTATATAGAGTAGGCATTATATATCTCACAACCCTCTGTTTCTAACTGTCTTCAAGATTTTGGAAGAAAATATCCTCTCTTCCGTAACATAAGTGGTTTTCATTGATCATATTCTAATAAAATTGTACATTCATTTGGTGAGAAGGTTCCCACTTTGGAGAATGCTCGGTTCTGGGACTTTGACTCTTTGAGGTTGAGATGAGTGCCGCTGTTGCTGCTGCTGCTGCTAATGTGATGAGAATTAATGATGCATTGTACATTCATTTGAGGAAGGGAAGTCTTGGAGAGCTCTGGTTGTGTCAATGAAATAAAGACTTCTTTCAAGTCTGTAACTGATAATGGTTCTTGAGAATATGTAATTCTATAATAAATCAAGAGCGAGCCTTTTGCATAGAATGTGCACCTCTTAGTTTTCCAACATTTGGAAAATTGGTTCTCAATGTATTCCATGGGTTGAAAAGGAAACGAGTTCTGGACATGTTTGGATGAAGATGGCAGTTGAATTGAAATCCCGGGGCCATGACTTTCATTTGCATCTCAGAAACTTCAGAATGTAAATCCATTTAGTGAGGAGATTCCTTTAGACACACTTTGAAGTATGCGCAGTCCCTTGGCAAGGTTCGTTCTTGCTCAGGAATGTGATCATGACTGACTTGGCCATTCATACTCTTTTTGTTGTGCTCATATCTAACTCTGCTTGACTTTTGTCTGATAAACTTTGAGTTCGGCTCTCGTTCATTCATGTATTTGGTGATTGTTTTGTAACACCATTAATCTCATCAATGAAGTGACCCTTATTTTTATTTTTTATTTTTAAAACTAGGAAACTCATTTTCTAGTGCCGACATATGTGACTATCGATATTACCCTCAAACAAATACTAGCCAAGTTGTGAGGGGGACTATCGATGGTTCCTTTAGACTTTTGAATGTTCGTTGCAGCAAATGCATAAAATTTCCTTTTTGGCCACATACATAGAAGAAAAAAGAGACGCCGTTGTTGATCAAACATCGAAAGATGCTCCTCAATATTAGAAAAATGGTTTGAATTTTCTTATCAAGGTGCACTTCTACTGAAGAAGCATTGGGTCCATTTGGTAAACTCGAGATTATTTGAAGAACAGTACATGAGTTGAATAGTAAGCATCCAATGCTATATTGACAAGTGGAATAAAAATGAAATATAATATATGTTGTCGGAGAAGCAAGAGTAAGCTTGATGATATGAGATTTCTGGATTGTATTGTTAGAACTTGTGTCAGGCTTGATTTGGATTAATTCCTAAACGCACCCATTATTTTGTTAAGAACGCTATATTGAAGAGGGTTTGAAAGATGATGCTGCAACTACACTCTTGTGTAGATACCAAAAGGTTCAGGCAGTGACGTTCCTTAACAGGATGCAATGGAGTTCTTACCTGGGACATCTTTTTCTTTCTACTAGTCATGTAGAATATGGAGAGGAGAAATAGTTTTGTCCTATGGCTACCTTGCGTATAATCCTGCAACTAAACCTCAGTTATATTTTTCAAGTCACTGCTATGTTATAAGCCTTCCTTCCTCCTTAAGCATGGTTTTGGTATAATATTGGTGTTACGGTTAAGCAAGAGAATAAACAAACACCTATACAAAAAACATACATTTATGTGATTCACCATTAAAGACTACATCCACAAGTAAATTCAAATCATTCTTCATTATATGGGAAAAGTATTACAGGAAAAATGAGACGTATTAAAAATAATACATAGAAACAGGTTCATGAAAGAATACCCTAACCCCAGTACATAAGGAATATATGTAAACCCTAAAGACAGTTATAATCCTAAACGGATCCTAAATTCCGCATACAAATGGGTGACTGGGACTGAAAGATGCATCAAAGTGAGGTAGTGTCTCTTACGTAGGACTCCATAAATGAATGAGGATAAACAGATGAGATAGGATTTAAGACATCAATTTTCAACAAAAATGAAATTTACAGAGCCATGTTGAAATTAATTCTTAGGTGTTTTTAAGGGAATGAAGTTCTCAACCATGTTTCCAAACGAAACCATAGTCTCCGAAGTCGTTGAGATTGACCACGAGGCAATGTACTAGTGTGCAACACCAAACACATAGTTAAGTGTTAGTAATAGCACACATTTAAACAAAAATAACTACAATAATATGTTATTAGCTATGTTACCTTCACTAATTAAGGATACACCATCAATCAGAAGAGCTTGGCGGTGGAGGACAGTCCATGTCGTCGAGCATGTCCACCGTGAAGTCATCGAAGAAGCTCTCCGACATGTCAGGAAAGTCACCACCCAACCAAGCTCCATTGTTCCAACCTTCATCTCCTTCTAGTCTAGTTAATGGCGGGCATAACAGATCACACCCTAACGCAATGTCGATGCTAGCGAACGGGTGTTGGAAGCTCATGTCCTCGAGGCCATGGCCTTCTTACAAGAAAGGAAGATCCAAAAGTAGATGTGAGAGCTGAGGAAAGAACACTAAGGCGAAGCAAACAAAAACTGCAACCAAACAATCACAAGCAAACACAAGAAATTTTTACGTGAAAACCCCCTCGATGTAAGGAAAGGGAAAAAACTACGGGACCCTCTCGGTCCAGGCAACTGGCACTCTACTGTCAAAGGAATACAACTGTTCTTCTCAAGTTCTCAAACTTGAGGTTAGCATAAGCTACAAATAATCTTCAATCAACAATAACAGATAATTAGATTAATGAGAAAGGAAAGCAACCCAATGAAGAAGAGCTTCTCCTCCTCTTTCTCTTCCTAGCTTGGCACGGAAATCGAGGAGAACACTTGCAACTGTTGGGCCATCCTCCACCTCCATGGCGAGATTGGAAAGAAAATCTCAATCTCGAAATATCAGGACTACGTGTGAGAAATCAGGGATTGCATACTGTGAGAAGAAATCGGAGAAGGCATATATATATATGCCACGACAGAGAGGACAGCAGCCAGAGTTTTTCCAGCCGAGTCTTTTTCTTCTTTCTCGGGTGAGAGCTGCTGCTGCGCGGGTGAGTGCTACCCGGCTGCTGCGTGGAAGAGGGAGATCGGCGTCCGCCCACTGCCGCTGCTGCTGCGCATGAAGAGGCTGCTGCGCGTGAAGAGATCCGTTGTTGCTGCTGCTGCCGCTGGTGAAGAGGAGACGCGCGATCCAGCACGTGGTTCCACCGACGGAGAGGAAGAGGTGCCCGTAGGTGTGCGCGTGAAGAACTTCCTGTGCACAGTGCTCCAGTTTCGAGAGGGAGGTTACCATCTATTCCATTGGATTGTATTCCTTCCTTCTTATTATCTGTAGACACCCCGATTTTGAGGTGACCCAGGAATGAGTGTTCCTATGTTGCTTTGGATGCGATCAGTCCTTAAACCGAGCCCCATACCCACTAGCCAGAGCCCCAAATCAGATTTGTGAGTAGGGCTGGCGCACCAAGTTGGCGCACTAAGGTGGCGCAACAAGGTGGCGCACCAAGGTGGCGCACTAAGTTGGCGCACCAACATGGCGCCCAGCTCGGACTGCTGACCTTCCACCTTCCGGGCTGTTACTCTTACAAACGAATGTGCCAACGAATATTCGAGACTTTTCGTTTGCAAGACCCCTTTGTAACCTCCCTAGAGACCACTATAAAAAGGCCCCTAGAGCAGCCATTCCAAGACACTCGTTTTTGTGAGAGAAGAGCCCTTCTTTTGCAAGAGAA
>JAMKQA010079027.1:0-14573 GCA_024699735.1 Posidonia australis
CCTTGGTGCGCCCAGCTACCTCACAGATTTCTGGGCTCTGGCTTGCTAATAGGCTTAGGGCTAGGTTTAATGGCTGATCACATCCAAAGCAACATACGGATACTCATCTCTGGGTTACCTCAAAATCGAGGTGTCTACAGTATTCCTTGAGGAAAGCGATGAACTCTGCCTTGGCTTGGAGTGTCAGTCTATCACTATTGTGTACTTCTTTATTGTCATCTATTGTGTCGATGTTTACTAGCTCTATTTTCTCTTCAACATGAAGTTTTGGGCCTTCCCAATCATTATCACAAGGATGAAATTTTGGTGGCTCATCATCATTTTCATCTACACTAGCATCATCTTCATCCTCATAAGCCATGAGCTCAAACAGGGTCTCTTGCTCAAATGTGGCATCTATGACATCGAAAGAGATGACCTGCTCTGACTGCTACCCTTGTTAGCACTTGAGGAGGGTTGCACTGACCTAGGTATTCCTGTAGTGGCACTAGGTGGCCTTTACACTGGCGTTCTTTGAACCTGCTAATGGACCAGGCTTCTCTGACCTTATTACTACCATGTCCTTATTGGTGATTGTTGATTTTTCCAGATTTTTTGATTTTTTTGTATTTTGTATATTATTTGCATGGGATGTTCTAATCTAGTTGTTGTCCTCCTACTGACTGTTCAGAATGTCACCGCCTAGGCTCTCTGTCGAGACCCACCTCCCGATTGTTGGGAGATTAACTCCCCTAGTTTATTAGAAACTAATTCTTCCTCTTCCTTGACCATGATCGCTAATTGGTACTGAGGCTTTAAGGGTGGTGCTAGTTCTGACTCAGTTGCTACTGCCTTGCCCTTTCTACTCTTGTTCTCTTCGACTACATCCTCTGCCAATATGGTGAGTTGTTCTTGAAATAATATCTCTAGGTCATTTAGCATTGTATCAACTTGAGCCTCTAAGGCGGCACCTTCCTCCTCGTTAGAGGCAAAGTCGACATAATAGGCATGGGCCAACCCATGTTTCTTATGTCTTGGGGTTCCTATGCCTAGAGCGATGCCTCTGGTTGTGAGCTAAATCAAGATTTGCCAGGACAGTATTGGAAAGGCTACCAAGTGCTGCAAAGGGTGCATGGAGGAGGTTTCTGCTACTATCTGCTGAACTGACTACTGGATAACTATGAAGGGGGCCACACCTTCTGTTGGCATATGTGGTGGTCTTATGTATGACGTTCTGGAGTGTAATGACGAAGCTGGAACTGTCAATGTGGATAGTGGTGGTACTGGCACTACTATTGAACTCTATAATGAGATGGGTTGAGTTGTTGGCACGATGGAGGTGGTTGACTAATCCTCTGATGAGTCTGATTGTTGTGTACGAACTGTGAACACCATGGGTGAAGCTGTGGACTATGCTACTAGTTCAGTGGCTGCATTGATGTTGCGGTGATGGCTGATGAAAAGACTGGTGGAACTGTGCAAGGAACTAACATCATTAAACCTACCAATGTGTCAACTGCATTTGCTACTGCTGTGATGGGACAAGGAAATGCTAATGGTAATGACCCAGACTGTACTTGGCACTACTGATCTCTACTGTTGCCCAATTCAACCCCCACTATACATGAGTGTTCTTTGTCTGAATAATAATCTTTGATTCAAACCAACTCATCTGTACTTAGTGAAGTGTCCTGTTGGTGTGTTGTCACTGTCGTAGCTGAACTCTGATTGGGGTCGTGAATACCTACACTGACGAAGTTAGTCATGTCAGAGGCAATAGAAAGCCCCTTCATCCTCTACAGGTATTAGCGTTCATCCTTCAAGGGTTGCTGCTCAAACCCAAGCTTTTCATGATCTCTCCACTCCGCAACGACGATCAACTCAGTGATCCTTTGACAGTACCGCCCATGGGGTGACCCTTTCTTGTATCCCTATCTATGGCATAGATTCTCAACCATCAAGAAAGGGTTGCTATGAATAGGTGGGTAGCTATAGAACTCAAAACCTTGGATAAAGTTAACCAACTCCAATCGGTTAATGTGATACAGAACATCTAAGGGTTTGGAGTCAAACTCGAGAGTCCACAAGGAAACAGATGACATAGCATCGACCCTCTCTTTCTCAAAATTTCAGCTATGATGGTAACAATGCTATCGTCCTGGCCAAACTTGATCATGTGATGGAGGGTCAATGGGATCACTTGATGCTTGTGTAGCCAATGGCACCCAAGTATGAGGTTGAAGGAAGGCTCGAGATCCACAATGTAGAACTCTACGTTGAAATCAGCCTGGCCAATAATAAGGGCAATGACCAAGAGAACCAGCATGTCATGGTGCGTATTACCAAAAGACATCATGCCTTTTATTGTTGGTGTGACATCCTCAGCTTTGAATCCGAGTTTTCTCGCTATGCACAAGGGGCAGACATTTAAGTCTGTGCCATTGTCTACTAGAGTGAGGGGAATCTGAAAGTTTTGATATTGCACAGTTATGAATAGTGGTTGGTATGGTAGGTCATCGCACTGGGCAACTCTCATGTGGAAAAGGAGATGATTCAAGGTGTTGCAATCATTCCTATCATAATCTCTACGGTTGTTGGCTCTATAGTGGGAGATACATGGGTAGCTTGAAAACTCTTAGGAAGGCCTCCCTATGCTTAATTGAGATATGAATCAGGTCCTAAATGGAAATATCGACTTTGGCCTTTCTCAACTAAGTTGTGATGTCAACTACGTTCATGCTAGTGGTTGCTGTGGTAGATTTGGATGGGGCCTCCTTGGAGGTAGGCGTATGAGGGTGACTTTCTAGCTGTGGTGTAATGGGTACTAGTTGATTAGGCTTAGGCATTAGAACTGGAGCACTGTATACCCATCCTGATCACGTGACCTTAGCACACATTTCTGTAACATAGTTCTACGGCACGCAGTTGGTATCTCAAGTCAAGTTAATGACCATGACAGCGTGGGTGGGCAATTCCAACCGAGTTGTAGCTATATTTGCTATGGGGGTTGTTGACAATGGTGCTGACTGGGTATGCTCTAGTGTGGGCTTGGCTAACAGGAAGATTGGGGTGGTGGGAGAAGACTGCATGGTGGGGCGTGTTGCCATGCACTTCGACTTGGTAGTAAGCTAGATCATGTTAACTATAGATCTCTAGCATTCAAGACAAGAATGACACAAATAGTGAGGAAACAGAGTAGACAGATTGTGAATAAAATCAGAGGGGTCTAACTCTGATGTGTCAGACCTAGCAGAAAAGAGGGAGTGGATCCCTGAGGTCCCCGGTGCACCCAAATTGGCATGATTGGGCAGGAGCTAGCTCACAATGCTAGGTTGTGCTGGTGCGCATGCAGGTGCTAGTGCTAATGCTGGTGTGGGTGTAGACTTTGCCTCTTGTGTGTTGATCACAATGACCTTTCAGTTGATCAAGTCCTGCATGGTGCTCCATAGAGTGAAATAGTTTTACGTAGAATGTCCTATGACTCTATGGAAACTGCAAGATAGACTTACTGTGTACCACTTTGGAAGGGGATTCGATGATGGACAAACGAACGAACCTTCAAAAACCTCAGGAGTGACTATACCTTGGGGAGGACAACGTTTAAGGGCTCGACTAGAAGAGTATACTCCTACTCTGGGCGACGAGGTCGTCCTTGTCCTTGATACAGTCCTTAGCTTGCCAATGTGATAACATACACTATCTCGATGGGGTGGTGATGTGGGAAGTGTGGGGTGTCCTAGGTGTAGGTGTGTAGACTACCTTATGTTGAGTTGTAGATATTCCATTTTTGCATTTCCTAGAGTCATCTAGGATAGGAACCTTTGAGGCACCCTAGATCACAGGACTGAGTATCTTCTACTCTATCTTCCAGATATTTCATATTTTCTTTAAAAACATTCTTGATTTTACTTTTTTCAATGTTGTTAGCTATGGTAGAGCTAACTTGCTCAAGTTGGTGGTAGGGCTCAAGTTGGTGGTAGGCTTGAGTCCCTTGAACGTTTTGGTGTGAGTCGCTAGTTGTTGCAGAGTTAACGCTCTAATCTTACTCAAGTTGGTGGCAGATTTGAGTACTTTGAGCTTAAAGAAGGTGTTTTTATGATTTCATGTGATTTTTGAGTATTTTCTGGACTTTCAAGGAGTTTCTTTGGATTTAACATAAATGATAGGGGAAGAACACAAAAAAACCAGGATGTTGTCAGTAGTAGAGTTTACTAGACTCGTTGCCATAGGTACAAGCGACTAGTCTCGTTGCCATATGTATAGGTGACTAGTCTCACAAGAATAGGCAACTAGACTCGTTGCTACACCAATAGGCGATGAGAATCCTGAAATTCTTTCTCTAGATAATTTGTCATCCTAGGCTTTAATATAATATATGAGGTATTTATAAATATTATCATGATTTTTGTTGAATTGGTTTTGGATTTTTATTTTAAACATGGAGATATTTAGAGCTCGTTGCCACAAGGAGTAGCGACTAGTTTGTAAAAGATGAATTTTGTCTATTTTTCCACACTAGAAAATAGAACTTTCTAGGCTATCATCGACCCCTATAGTGACATATCTAAATATGTTGCTTGTCTCATTGGTGATGAGTCCTAAATATCCCTTTTTTTTAAATTTTCAAGTAGATTCAATATCTAGATATTTTCTTGAATTGTTTTTGGCAGGATTTGACGTCCTTGTGCCTATAAATAGACCCCAAAAACTTAAGTTCTTGGAGGCATTCAGAATAGAGAGAGAGGTTGCCTAGAGAGATCAATTCCTAGTGAAGTCCTGCCAAAAACATGTCAAAATCCTTGATCCATAGGGATCAATTAAATCCGAGTCATAGCACACCTCTAGAGCTCCATCCGTAGCCTCCACTTTCTCCATCCACTTCATAGCATACGAGGGTGAAGGGAGTATTGTTTTCCAATTATTTCATTTTTTATTGCATATAATCCATTACATGACATAATATAGCCCATGGCATATGCATGTAGGGATAACCCCCAATTAATATTAAGCTTATTTGTTCATGTCATTTATTTTCTATTTTGATATTGTTTACTGCACCCAGTCTAATTCGGATTCTTGTTTTGTTTTTTTATGTTTGTTTTGAAGGAAAAGATACTACGTAGGACGAGGGAGCTGCTAGATGACATCCTGTCGTCGATCTAGTGAACCAGGAACCCACACTACCATCATCCATCGCAATAATCCAGCAAGGTGTCTTGTCAATTGATGAAAGCAAAGGACAAGTGGCGATCACATCATCAAAATCAACCTCCTACAACGGGTTCACTACAATAGCATGTGCAGTAGGGGATCCGATGTAGGCAACAATTGTCTTCGGGGCATCCGTCCTCTTGTTGAAATTGTTGTTGGTGCCATTGTTGTTGTTGCCATTGCTGCTAATGCCAACATTATGGTTGTGGTGGTGGCCTGTTTGGCGAATGCAGTGAGTGTGGGAAAGTGCTACTACGTAGTGAGCTCTCCAAGCGAGCGCCAACTCAGATCAGGGATGCAAATGTGGTAATCGGCTGGATGTAAGCAAAGCACTGATCGTTGGCTACACTCCATGGGTAACAATCTCGATAGACTCCTCGTCAAAAGGCCCATCCCAAACTTGTGAAGCAAGAGCACGCCAGTGCCCAACGTACCCCCCAAATGGCTCGTAGAACTTTTGCTTGGTGGCGACCAGGTCCTCACACTTAAGCACCAGATCTAGGTTGAAAAAGTACTATTCCAAGAATGCCTGACTGAGGTCATTCTAGGTCTTTATCATGGCCATATCAGGTGAGGTGGACCACTTTAGTGCTAAGCCAGTAAGACTCTTTTTGACCAAGCATATCAGAATCCTCTCATCAACCTTAAGTTGTGCAAGGTCTCCATAGTACACTCTTAAATGGGAAATTGGGTAGTGTAACCATGCCGACGACAGCCTCAAGCTTGGCGCGAAAGGCCAAATACACGAAGATCGGCCAAGTCACGGCAAAAATAAAATAAAAATGCAAGAGTCGCCACCTAGTCTATTAAAATGGAAGACAAGGAAAACCATATAAATCATGAAAATAAGCGAATGAAAAGCAGGTCATAAACTAGAAATGGGTAAGGATCCCTGTTACGCACGAGGAAGGTGTTGGCACCCTCGTGCGCCCGAAAAATCGATCTTTCTATAGGTTTCTCGTTTACTTAAATGAAATGTTAGCTTTCCAGCCTTTACTGTACGCCCGAGGGCGATATGCCATGCCATGTTAAATGTGTGTGGTGTCTTATGCTAAAATAAGGGTGCATGGAGTGCAGGGTGTCCTAATGCTCAAAAGTATCGCTCATATAATGTGTCAAACATTGATGCAAAAATATTGCATAAATAAGATCAACGATCTAAGTACTTTGGGCGATTTTCATCCTTGCTTTACTACATGCCACATGTGATCTAACATGCATGAAAAAGGATTGAAAACAGAGTTGGGTTTTCCTGATATATCCAGGAAGAAAACCAGAAAAATCTAGAAGCAAATCAAGACAAGAAATCATGCTAAAAACTATGTGAAAGCTATTGTGTGCTATTGAAAAACAGGCTGATGTGCCTGTCCACCTATGTGCTCCAGTGTGGGCCAGAAAGATGTGCCAAGTAAAACATAGAAATCCATGTAGTGCAAATGTCATATAAATGCATTCTAGAAAGTTATGCAATGTAAGGTCCTTATAAACTCAAGAAGCATGATTTGAAAACATAGAAAAATCAAAGCATGAGAAGATATATGGACCTTGTGCTCAAGGGCTAGTAGCCTCACACAAGATCACACCCTATTCATGCTAAATGAATGCAACAAGGTTCAGCCATGTCTCCTGGATCATAGGCTGATATGTAAGAATCTCCATATAGGCAATCAGCCTACCAGAACTTAGCAATGGGCTAAAGATACGAAGTGTAAAACAACTTAGAAAACGATATCATTTGAGGCTGAAATCGTGCATGCAAAATCATGAAATATCAGAGAATTAGCACCAAATGAATTAGACTCAAAGTCATCCGAGAAAACATGCAGATGGGGATGCAAAAGAGGGTGATCTGCTCTCTGACCAGTCTAGTGCACCAGAATGGTGCGCCAGAGTGGTGCTCTGGTTTGGTGCGCCACTCTAGTGCGCCAAGTTGGAGCTTCAGAATGGTGCTCCTTAGAAAATCTGAATCAGACTGCAGTCTGATCCAGAATCTGGTCCAGATTTCAGAGAAAAGTGATTTTTCTTAACCTAGATTAGTTTATATAGATGATGAAAGGCTAAAACATGATGAAATAGTAACAAATGAATGTCTTTTATCATTTAATTCCAAATCATACCAAATCATGGGTTCATGGATGAAATACTTGCATGGGGTTCTAAAAGATATAATAAAACATGAATGAGTGAACTTAACAACCATATGTAAAAGATGAATGTATAAAGACTAGATTTGCTGCATATTCCCTAGCATGTACGAGCATGAATCATGGATCCTAGTGTAAGGAAATGAAGAGGAAAGACAGTTTTACAGAAATATCAAGATGCAGATTTTACATATAGATTCTAACATGTTGGGCATCTTATATGTGATTTACATGACATGTTTTATCTAGTGCAGGAATTAAGTAAAAATAAAAAAGATGGATGGTGGACCTACCTCATCCAAGGTGTTCTTTCTTGAAAGACCAAAGATAATAGGATCCTTGTTGCTTTGGAAGGGCTGGAGATGCTTCAGAATACAAGGGAATGCTTGAGAGAAACGAGATTGGTTTGCAGGGATTAGGAGATGCCTTGCTTAAGGTTCTCCAAGAGAGCTGGATAGCATGATTAGGGGTCCCAAATGGCTACCTATGGGGGTCCTTATATAGGATTTTTTCAAGGGTAACCCCCATGGAATGCAGGCAGCCTCGTAAACGAAGAGTCTGGCGTAAATTCTATGGCATATTCGCTAGTAGAGGTTACAGACATGGGAGGTGGAAAGCCAGTAGCCAGCAGCCTGAGAAGTGGATGTGTGCCAGCTTGGTGTGCCAGGTTGGTGCGCCAGGTAAGTGAGCCAGCCTGGTGCTCCAGCTAGATGCTCCACTTCTGTGCTCCTGCTTGGTGAGCTAGCTAGGTGCTCAATATTGGTGCTCTACCTTGGTGCTCTCCCCAACCTGTCTGGATTTCTAATTGGGCTGCAGGCTTATTGTAGGTTTGTGGTTGGTTTAGCTGATGGGATTGAGTTTGGCACATCCAAAGCAACATCTGGAAAGTTTATCTAGGAGTCACCTCAAAATCGAGGTGTCTACAGGTAGCCTTTGCCATTATATTTTTCAATGTTCAGGACTTGGAAGTTCACTACGAGAGTTACCTTTGGAAAATAGAAGAGGTCCCAAAACTGGTAAGACTAACAGTCACCACCCTGTACTTGTCGAAGTACTCTTTCCAAATATTCACTCATCCTAGATAGGAGAGTGTCTAAGGTCACTACTGTCAAAGCCAGTGCAGTTGGGGCAGTTCTCACATATGTCATCTGGTTCACACCAAAGTGCTTCTCTAGATCCACCATCACGCCACCTAGCATTGTAGCGTGATAACCGGTATACTCGTGATGGGGTGCAAAGTGCTATGTCGCGAATGTTGGGGTCTTTAACTGATGTAGGAGAGAGGGAGAAGCAGTATGCAATGTAGAGTGAGGTGCGATGTATGGGAGTAACAACTGTTGTGCTGGAATGGGTCCAGGTAGTGGACTATGAAGGTATTGTGCTCTTGCCAGACCAAAAGGCTGGCCACAAAGTTCGGGAGATGGATACTGGGTTGTGTGTGGTGAAGGTGTAGCAGGCATGGTCAACACCCCCATCAGCAGGGTAGTAAGAAGCTGGGGCAATGGTAGAGGTGGTAGTGTAGTGGGGTTTGCTTGAAATGTAGAAATGGGCTGCAAAGGGACCTCAACGATAGAAAGGGTAGATGCAGTCAAAGCAGGGTCCAAAGAAAGGGCCATGCCTTATAGTTTCTAGGCAAGGGCCAACGAACGCTGTGCCTACATGGGAGAGGACCCTTCGATAGCAGTACTAAGGGCTGGGAGTGAAAGCAGAATAGAGGACAAAGGAGGCTAGGAACTATACTATATGAAGAGAATAGAACTTACAAGAGAGATTGTCGCAGTGGGTTGGGTAACAAAAGTGACAAAGCCCTGAAGTGGGACAGACATTGACGTCTTTGGGGCTCGTATGGCAGTCACCATGATAGACTCGGTGGCAGGCTTCAGACCGAACAAGGTTTGCCAAGGTCCTAAAGCAGCAGGCAAGGAAACCCTAGGTATCTAGAACTGACATGTGGGGGAAGTGGAAGGAACAATAGATGCCATGAGGGAAAGAAGGACTAAAGTTTGTATACCTTACAAAACAATAGAGAAAAGAGGCTCATTGATGTGTTGGGCCATCGCAGATCGTGAGTGGGTGCGGATAGGGCTACGATAGTAGAAAGGAATGTAGGTGCTATGATTACTATCATCAGAAGCGACAGGTAGCTCGGGAAAGGTGGCTGATTGAATAGTACCAAAGGGGGAAGTCAGCAAAAGGGGATCTCGAGCTCTGGCTAAGGAACCCACATGCTGACCTTAGATGAACAAGAGACTACGGTTAGAACCTGAAACAAAGAATGCAAAGCATTGTTTATTATGGTGGCATGAATGGCATACATGCACGTGGATGCATCTAGTATGCTCCCTCTCTCCATCTAGGTGAGTCTTATGGGGTTGTCTACATCGGATTCTTTCAAGGGTAAATGGGTCTCTGACATTGGATAGAAAGTAGGCACTTGCTTTTAATCCTAGCCAAAGTGTGGGTAGAAAACAAGTGGTGCATTAGAAGCCTCAACCTTGCCAATAGCATGGGTTGTACTTTCTACTAACACTAACACGACTGCAGACAAGGGGGAACAACCAGCATGCCATCCTATGTCATTAGCAATAGAACGACAAATCGGAACTGTCCTTCAAAACTATGGGTGGACATAGGGAAGGAGAAGATGCATGCTCCTATATGATTCATTCATGTAAATATGATTAATGTTTTTTACTTGTATTTTTTGTTAAACCAATGAAAGAGGTGAAGTTGATTGCATGTCTCTAGTTGCACCTAAGTATTGATCGTTTTTCTTGCAAGTTTTAGATTAACAATAGAGGCAGCACACATGTCTCAAATATCCTTAAGATTAATGCCAAATGGAAGAAAACAAACAAACATAGGCATGAAAACATCATCCATCAATCAAAAAGCATGTCCATGGCATGTGTTGGTGTTGTGATCATGATGGTGAAAAGAAGCAAACATCGTGTCAAAAGGCATAAATCTTGGCAACTGCAAGTGAAGTGGCATTTCATATGTGTGAAAAATAAAGAAAACACAAGGCAAAAGGCATGTAATGACATCAAATGAAACAAACATTGGCAAATGAACGCACATAAAAGAAACCAAACAAGCAAGAAAGCAACCAAAAGCAAACGTTGGAGTCTAACATCCCCAGAATTGACTCCTTCATGCGAGGGGACACATGAGAACCGGTAAGGCCATGACGAAGAGGAAAAATTTGAGGGAACAGTGCTCCACACAAGGAGAAAACATCGCAGATAAACATGGATAAGGAGGAAAAAAAGAGTCGCTACCTAGTCTATTGGAATAGAAAGATGAGGAAAACCAAAAAATCAAACGATAAAAACAAAAAAAATCAATATGCAAAATGAGAATCCATGCCAATGGATACCAAAGAAAGGGTAAGGACTCTTGTTATGCATGGAAAAGGTGTTAAGCACCCCATATGCTCAATTACTCGGTCTTTCTTGGCTTACTTGCCCACATGTGAGGCTACGTAGACAATTGAATGTTAATTAAATGTTTGCAATTAAAGCATGATGATGCAAGAGTAAAACCAGTAAGGGAAGTAAGCATGTAAATTGTACACAATTCAAAGTATGGAACAGTACAAATACAAAGGATGTATGTAGGAAGCACATTTATTGGAATAAACAAGGAGATGGACTCAGTCATGTTGTACACTAGGGTTTGGTCAAACTACGCAACCCATCCATGCAAGCCAACTGTGGTTTAGAGAAAAGCACCTGACAACAAACTTTTCATCATCATAAAAATAAATTACAATACCCAACACAAGAATCTGAGAACAGGATCTAGTGGAGCAAACTCAACTTCAGAGAATTAAACCAAGCATTATCAAAATGCAGGCAATATATCCATGTAAAACAATCTAGCTCAGTCCGTCCGAGCACTGGTCTAAGTGAACCACGTGACCTACAGGTGGTATCAACCCATGGCTCAAGAATTAGCTTTAGATGACAGACTTTCATCGCCCTCTATAGGCAATAGAGGTCAATACAATCCAATCCAACAATCAAAAATTGAAGAACGAATACTAGAGAAGACAAACGTGCAACAAGAGAATGCTATGACAACTCATTCTTCATGTGACAGAGAGCTCATGAAAACAAATAAGGCCACGACAAGGAGGTGACAATCCGAGAGAAGGATGCTCCATACAGACGAGGAAACATCACGAACACAAACAGATACAAGAGTCTCCAACAAGTCTATTAAAACCGAAAGAGGAGAAAAATTGGAAAAAACATGCGATAAAACAAATCAGTAAGTAAAATAAAATCCATGCCAACGGATGTGACACATGGGTCAATGCACGTCAAAGAAAGGGTAAGGATTCAGTTACACTTGGGGAAGGGATTAGGCACCGTCATGCACTTGACAAATCGGTCTTTCTCGATTCGCTTGCATGTGTGAATGTGTAGGCGATTGTATGCTAATTGGTGCATGCCTTAGAGCAAGTAGGATGCAAGAATAAAAATCATGTAGGGAACACTAACAAATGATGTGATGCATTAAATTAGGGTAGGGAAATATTCTAGAAATCAAGTTGCCATTCAAGAAACAGATGATAAACAAGGACAAACTGGGAGCATAGGCTAAGTTTGGCTAGGTTCGGTCCCCTAGAATATACACATACGCTATATGCATAGGTCATACGTGCAATCATACTCGTTCCAAAGACATGTCCAGGCAACCAACTATCATTGCCATTCCCAAGCAATCCAAGCATTCAAACCATGTCGCAAGTATCAAGAATCCACAACAAAATACCAAAGATGGGAAACAAGCCAGAATAACATGGCCATAAGAGCATAACTTAAAGCAAGTGCAATGTAAGAGGAGAACATGTAAGGGATATGTGCAAGTTAAGAGGTGAAGCAAATTAGAAACAAAAGACATGCATGAGCCCTGAATCAGAACAAGAGACAGGTAGAAAACCAAAATATAGGGAGTTAGGGCTAAGTATGGTCAGGTGATGTCTTTGGAAAACATGCTCAGGCCGTACGTGTAGCCAGCACGTGCAGCCTGGACGCGTTCCAGGAATATGCTCAGACCATCGACCTTCATCACCTCTCCCCAAGTAAACAACTCATCAAAGAGACAATGCAAGTGTCTAAGAAGCAAGACCAAATATCAAACAAGGAAACCATCGCGAAGACTCAAATCAAAAACTCAGAGAACCCATTTTTCCACCCTCACGGTACTTCACTAGACCATACGACTTTCTTCGGCCATGGAACTACATCAGTCTTGAGGAATGGCTCAGTATGTGGGGAAGAGGAGAAGGAGGGTCCACGAAGTGAAGGAAACATGCATGGATACAAGGCTTCCTCCACCCATCTCCATCGTTCACATCGTGACCCGTCCAAGCCCAACCAGCATTGGGAGAAGACCGAGGTCTCGAACCATGTTCTGGGATGTTAGCAGGATTGGAGGGGAAGAGGATGATGAGATGGACCGATGCAAGGGAAACCGATAAACAAAACATGTGGTTGTTGGGTGATGGGTGCCGTTAAACATGCATGTAGTGAAAGAAGAAAACCAGATCAAAACCAATCAAAATAACACCCTTAGACATGATGGAAAATAACATCCGACAGAAGAGTAACCAAAAGCAATGTAGGTGGAGTGCTTACCTGCGTGGGGGATAGGCTTTTGTCCCTCCCAGTGTAGTTTGATCAACAGCGACCCCTCAGTGCGCTCTGGTCGTGCTGGCCAGACAAGGAAAGACCAGAAGGCGTACGGTCGAGGCTGGGGATGCTTTGAAGACATCATTGATGCATAGGGAAAGGTCGGTGCTGGCCAAGGACGTGAGACTTGGTTGGAGGAAAGTTGCGTTGGCCAGAGGGAGGAAACTGTAGTGTTACAAGGCTGGTGGTGGGTTATGGCATGTAGGTCGTGGCAGTGGTGAAGGGGGGTAGAGGGAGGCTTGAAAATGGTCGGAGTAGGAGACAAGTCTTGCTTGGCTGGCAGGGAAGGGTGGCGGTGGTGTTGGGTTCTCACACCCTCCCTCCCTCTTACTGTGGTCCTTGGGCTTGGACGGAAGGAGGACGATGGCTGCTAGAGGTTTACAAGGATGGTGGGACGTGGTGGCTATGTTGTGGTTGGTTATGTTGGGTGAGGACGGCCATTGGAGGACGTGGCCAGTGTTGCAATGGGAGGCTCAAGTTTGGCCGGAGGGAGGATGGGTTGCGTTGGGTTTGTGAGGGCTACTGGCTGTTGTTGGAGGAGAGGCTAGGCCCGAGAGGTGGTTGTGGGTGTTGCATGGTGAGGTGGAGGTCGTGGTTGTTGTTGGGTGGATGGAGGTCCATGAAGTGGCTATAGGTTGCTATTGGAGGAGAGGCTAGGGCAGAGAGGTGGCTATTGCTGGAGGAAGAAGGTTGAAGGTTGTCGTGCTATTGGGAGGAAGAAGGTTGGAGGACGGCTGTGGCTGGGGTTGGTTGGGATTGAGAGGTGGTGAATGATGGCTGGTAGGATGAAAGGTTGTTTAGGCTTGTGGATGAAAGGGCAAAGGGTGGCCAGTGATATGGTGTGAAGCAAGAGAGGAGGATGGGCTAGAGGAGATGGATGAGTTTTACTTACGTGTTCTCTCTCTCTCTCTACAACTACAAGGGCTCAAGGCAGAGGAAGATAGCGGCTGGAAGGATTCACTCTAGTTCATGCTTCTCATTTCCTCTCTCCTTTTCTCTCTCCGTAAGCTTGGGCAAGAGTTTAGCTAGCAACCAGCCCTTGCCTCCGCTCCTTACGCCCTCCTCTCCACTTTCCTCCCTTGTACGTGAAAGGTGACAGGCTTTATAATGCTAGCTTTCTTGGGTGCCATTGGATTGGCTTGGATTTGATGAATGGTGGAGGTTGATTTAAAGGAGTGGGATTAGGGTTAGGCAAGGATTTGGATTGGAGGATGGAGATGGGTCTCGTCATTAAGTTAAGGTTTGTGGGTGATGATTGCATTTGTGGGCTTGAGGTGTAAGGTGTAACTAGGGTTTAGGTGTGGTTTGGATTATTGGTTGGTTTTCTAAGTGTGACCGTGCGTGGTGCCCGACCCGGAGGGAGGGGGAAGGGGAGGAGATCACAGCCATGTCAATGATGACGAAGGCGCAAGGATAAAAGAAAAGAAAAGGGAGTCGCCACCTAGTCTTTTAAGGGAAAGACGAGGAAAACCACAAAAGGATGAATGCATGGGATGCAAATAGGAAGGCTGGATGTCTGCTAACCAGAGGATGGGTA